>CAAKHB010000224.1:196441-224826 GCA_901007665.1 Aeoliscus strigatus | reverse complement strand
CCCCCCCCGGAAGACACCAGAGAGATGACAGCACAAACATTTCAGACAAAATCTCATCAATATTTGTGTTTTGTGAGCAACGTTTGAGCGTTTCCAGTGCTTCATCCTCCAGGGCCACCGTAGCTCTGTATGAAACCACTGTGTGCCTTTGGTCAGCATGCAATAAAACAACATGTCACTTTGCATCGCTGGTGCAGCCCACTGGCTGAAACAACAGACAGGGAGTGAGAGACATCCACACAACAATCCTTTTGACGCCTTTTCCACAAAACAAGGCCTGACAGGTAATAACGGAGCTTTAAACGTTGACACAGGAGAGACACAGTCTATCAAATACCGAGCTGAGGGGCCGAGACCACCACAACCTCTCACACATCCAACATTCAAGATTGTTTTTTCCTTGTACTCAACCACCAGGATCCACTGTGGGAACTTCGTCACATATTCTAATGAACTCTGTTGGTGGTTGGTGTGACTGTGTGTTGTTTTCCGTTCAGAATGAACCGGAGGATTCTGCAAATCATTCACTGTCACCATTTCCTGGCTCAGACACGCACCAGGCCACGAGGGCTGAACTGTCAGACAGCCGCTAACTCAATATTACCCAGAACTGGAGCCCTGGCTGTGCTGGTGACCATCACACACACACACACACACACACACACACACACACACACACACACACACACACACACACACGTCATAAAACACAAACCTCTGTGCGACGCCATCGATTGACGTCTTCGTCTCACTCTGCTCAATAAGCCGTTTGAGGCTACCTCACAGTGTGTGTGTGTGTGTGTGTGTGTGTGTGTAATGAGTGAACAACCAATTCCCCATAGGGGCGACACGTTGGACCAGTGTGGAATCGCCGTGTCTGTGTGGGTTCTCTACGGGTTCTCCGGCTTCCTCCCACCTCCTTAGCATGCTGAGGTCAACTGCTCACTCTAGCTGGTCCGTATGTCCAGGGTGGACCCTGACGGTCACCCTTTGACAGCCGGGATCGACTCCATGAATGGAGGAATGATAACGATACGGATGGATGGATGGTGGAGTCTTCATGCAACAGGTAAGCTACAGATGCTCTGCTTTCATCGACGTGGTGTCATTTTAAAAAAAGAAAAAACAGATGACATGCTCTCATTTTGTCCCTGTTGATGAGTTGACAGCATCACTGAGGAGTCATGCTGCCCGCAACACACAACAGTCAGGGGAATGAAAGAGAAGGCCTGAGGATGAGGATGAGGAGGAGGATGAGCGCTTTCTTTTTTTTCTCTCTCTCTCCCTCTTTCTACCATTTATAAAAAAAAATCAATCAGCATCAGGTCACCACTTCCATGTCAAGCAGGATAAATAGCAATCACATCACATGTATGCAAACATGAAATCAAGAAGGGATGGACCCCCCCACCCCCAGAAGAAGAATACACGCAGAATAATCGACAGCATTTGATCATGTGTTAAATGTTACTGTCAGTCAGGCCTGTTTCCAACAGGCGTTCAATGGCTCTGCTGCTTCCTTCCTATGCTGAACAGGAAGAAGGGAACAAAACGAGCCAAACATAAAATGTATGATCCTAATGTGCAGATGAAAACCTCCTCTTTGGTAATTGTCTTCACTTTACGAGGGGGGGGAATGGCCTTTTCGTCACTAACAGGCCAATTTACTGACAAACGCAGACGGACTATAACACTAAAACCTGTCCCAAATATTCCACCGGTGCTGATTCTTAGAAAGATGCTGCCAGCAGCTCGTCACGACCCGGAGGAAATCACAGACCCGATTCGCTAAATGGATCCGAACTGCTGCGAGAAGCAAACGGTGTGAGAACACGCCCATCGTGTCTCCCCCACCGAGAAATAAACCTAAAGACGAGGCGCCATCGTCCTCCAAAGGCTCATTATTTGTTAAATTCACCTGGATTCCTGCGTCGGGATCCTTCTTCCAACCCGGAGACTGAGGCTGGTGGAGGAGATGAGGAGGAGGAGGAGGAGGAGGAGGATGCGTACGCTGTTGCTGTGAAGCGAGTTTTGATGCTGTGCGGTTTGGAGGAGAGAAACCCACGCCATCCATCCACACACACACACACGGCGATGAGCAGGGGGTCCCCTCCCCCACGCAAACCCTCACGCACATTCCAGCCTATCTGGAGGGGTTTGACGCATATCTGCGCTCGATTTTCTCATTGCGCCTCGACTGTTTTTTTCTTCATGTATGACAGCGATCAGACAGATCATTTATTTCGTTAGGTGTGTATGTATGTATGTTAGGAAACACTCCATTTGAATGGAATTTAACCACGGGATGATTGGCTGCACGCGTGAACATCAAATAGTGAGCGCAAACGCACGTGCAAGTACACCTGACTACCGTTGCCATGCCAACCACATCCCGGTACGAGTGGCTTCTTACTGCACGAACACCTTTTCTTGACAGATGATGCTGTCATATGATAAGTACCAGCTGAGTGGAATATTTTAATTACAAGAGACAAATCACATCCATCTGTTTTGTCAGCGTCAAGTGATTCGACACAAAGGACAGGAGCTGCAGCTTTTTTAGATACATCTTCATTTTCAGGCTTTGTATGCGAGAACCCCAGATGGCGCTCATAGCATCAATTATGTCGGTAACAAGCGTCCCAGTTAGAGATGCAAATGAGCCTAAAACACCTGCTTTTGTTGGGCGCCTGAATGTGCAAGAAATCCACAATTTTGTTCGCTTCACCAAAAACAGACAAATGTGACCGAATATAGTGAACAATAAAATGATTCTACAGGAATTTGTCGTGAGTAAAAAAAACAAAACAGATTGTACTAAAGGTTTTATTGGTCGAAGGTCTTTTGACTGTACAGTGACCCAAAAAATACAAACCCATCATTAAAATAATCATACAGGGAACGTGAGTTTAGAGCTAAAGATGTTGTTTAAAAAAAAAAAGAAAAAGACAATGACGAGAACTCATTTTGTTGGTTTCGGAAAATTACGGAGGCATCGGTGCCCTCAAAGGAACCCTGGGCGGTGCGCCGGGCGGCCTTGGTGGCATGATGGGGGCTCTCTGGAAGCCAAAGGGTGGAGGACGAGGAGGTCCGGCATAGCCAGGTGGAGGCATAGGAGGAGGAGGCCCCCTCATACCAGGAGGCACAGGGTGACCTGAGAGACACACGTCACACAGATTACAACCACCGACTCTCAGAGGGACTCTGTTGCTGTTCGTTCCGACACAACAACCAGAGAACTGCTCACCCATTGGAGGTCCAAACGGAGCGCGGGGTGGCATGCCCATGGGTGGGGGTGGGGGCATGCCAGGGGGTGGCGGCGCCCGTTGATTTGATCCTGGAGGCCCAGGAGGTGGTGGCACCATGCCAGGAGGATGCATGGCCATCTGCATACCTGTGAGACAAGGTGTACGCGCTCAATAGTACATTCATGGGAGGAAATTCAGCTGAACAGAGTTTTTTTTTGGTCTGTTACAGATTGAAACATGGTTTCTCTCTGGACGTTTGACAAGACATCACCTGGATGCATGCTGGAAGGTGGGAAAGGTGGTGGTCCTGGTGGAGGCCCGCCACCAGCTTGTGGGCCCGGTCCCCCTGCATTTGCAGCCATGGCCATCGATTGCATAGATGATGGAGGCATGGACCCCAGAGGAGGGACAGGGGGGAAAGCACCAGGAGGTGGCATTCCTGCACGGAGACAAGGATCCTCAGGTTATCACTTTGTGTTCTTCAACTCTGTTTACGTTATCAAACTACCTCCATCAACACGAGTCACACATACCAAGGGGCATTCCAGCTCCAAGTGTGGTCAGAACCGGCGGTGGAGCGGACACTGGTGGCGGAGCATCTGCAAACAGCTGATGTGGTCGGTCCGCTTGGGAAAGAGGGTTCTGGGCAGCAAGCAGCCTCTCTGCGGCCGAGCCATGGCGTTCTCCTTTGGAATCCTTCTTGAAGGCGTAGGACACCGTGATGGGTCTGTTACAGAGGTACTGGCCATTCATGGCCTCGATGGCGGCGTCTGACGCGTCGAAGCTTGCAAAATTGATAAAAGCGTAGCCCTTGGAGTTGCCAGTGTCAGGGTCTCGCATGATTTTGGGTGTTTGGAGAATGACGCCAAAGGCGCTGAATGTGTCGTAGAGCAGCTTCTCGTCGATCTCCGGGTCGAGGTTACCAATGAAGATGTTAGCCCCCACATCCAGGTTTTTATTGTGCGCAGAGGCTTTATTTACTCGAATGGGTTTGCCATAGAGCTTTATCATATTCATAATTTTGATGGCATAGTCAGCATCTTCTTCACTGAGGAACTCCACAAACCCATATCCTAGGAGAAAGAAATACACAAGTACAGTTAAGCCATAGCCGGTTACTTGTATAGCAATACATTTTATTAACAGTGTCAACCCACCCACCACCACACATTACACATGTATTATTAAATACAAACCTTGATGTTGTCCAGTCACCCTGTCTTTGGGCATGTGCGTGTTAACAACAGGACCAGCCTGCAAAAAAAGCTCCCATAGTAACGGCTCTGACACTTTCTCATCCAAGCCGCCAACATACACGGTTGCATCTGCAAAGAGGAAGAAAATAAGTTTGAAAAATGGTGTTACTGTATTTATTTTTGGATGATATTACAATTGGATTTGCAATTGCTGGGAATGAGTCTGCACTGGAAAATACAACGATTTGTTTATGACTTATGTCAAGTATCTACGTATCTAAACTGACAGATGTCTATTGCAGCTTTAAAAATAAATAATAACTTAATATATTTCCAGGGCACTGGTAAACCGACATACAGGCTCCCATTGCATGTATATTTGGATTTCCATAGAAGATAACATTTTCTTGGGGCTTGTAGAATGGTTTCATAGTTCGTTGAACCTTTAGCTTGGTTCTGTCACACAATTAGCCACATACGTTACCTTGCTAAGCTAAGTTTCTCCGTGAACTAAGTGGACTGCACTTCCGGAAATAGAGCAGGAATACACGTCAAAATTCATAGACTCCAACATGAATCAACGCCAAACATTGCGCTCTTTGGTGACAAGCAGGAAAAATAGATTAAAGCGACTAAAGTGGACTTGAATAAATGAATTAGCGGAGAGCTAAGCTAACGACGAGTGCACATCCCCATGTGATTGACTGACTGTATGTAAATCAGGCGGTTAATCGCGCTCGACACAATGAATAACAACAGATTCAAGTGTAACACATTGGTGGACTTCAAGTGGTGACATCGGGTCGAGTAATAACGTATTTACCTTGGTTTCTTTCGGAAATTGGTCCCGCTGCCATGTTGAATGAACAACGGAAGGCGAGCGGCTGCACTGAAGCCCCGCCTCTTCCTGTTTCCAGCACCGGAAGTCGAGTCACAGCCTTTGGCTGGAGCAGAGCAATGAAATAAAGTAAGTTAAAATACAATTGCATTAAGCAATAAACATCTGACTGTAGTAGTTGGATATTTCAGGATATGCTCAATATTCTTGTATCCATACATCTATCAGGACTCGACATGTACTGCGGTGGGATTTTTATTTGTAGTATTTCATTTTATTTTTCAGTGGGTTGTGCAATGGCTTGTCATGGTCATGGTTTAATGCTTGTTCCTCTCTGTGAACTGCAAGGCCTGCAAATTAAATGTTCACATTCAGGACTGTATCATGACACCTGTGGCATACTAAGCTTTTTAATCACGATGTTTAAAATGCAGCCCGACAGCACCTCCAGGTTTTGCACTCTGCAGACACAAGTGACAAAAATATCAGCAGGTTTTTACACATTTTATTACATCATATAAATCTGCTGGGTATAAACATGGGATACAAAACGTTCATAGAAAATACATACAATAAGAGCCTTGAGAAACACTGTTATAAAACAATATTGTATAGAACATGAAACATACAAAAACAAAAATGAGTAAACATATCATGCATCCAAGCCAAAATATGGAAAGTCCGATTTAAAAAATAAAATAAAATGAATAGCAATAAATTCTTCAAAAAAAAAAATTCTTCAAAAAAGAGTAGGAAGAGTGCATGATATTAATGGCTTGTGGACAAAGAAGTAGAAGACAAATACAAATACTTTAAGATCTCAGCCTCATTCCTTTAGCTTTAATACTGATTCAGGGCTGTGCAATATGACCAGGTTATTTCATAACCAGATTATGATGCATGTCATGACAAAGTACATTTTCTGTGGATGTAAAGGAGTTGAGCTCACTGGTCACATTTCAGGTGCTGGCGTCCAAACAGCGCAGACACACCTGCAATTCGATTACAACTGCTGTCCACACTTCCTGTCCAACTCAAGCCACATGGCGTTCTGTTAGAATACATAAAACCCCTGTTTTCATTACACAGAGTCTTAAAATTGTTACTTGCTTCGGTGACCTAATGTGTGACACATTTTAAATGAGAAATATAAAGACAACACACTTTTAACATGAAACATAAATGAGGTCCTTCAACATGAAAATATTTGGAAGTGCAACACAGTTATTGCCTTTACCTCATGAATGTAACCAAGCCATTTACAGCTTCTTATATCTAAGGAATGAACCATTCACCAAGTGCTGGTACAGTTGTGTCACCCACAGCAACATGATCAACTGAATAAAAACAAAACTAATTAACTTAACTGTCAGCCTTCGTGTTTTAACGTCCGGATCCTTGGTGACTTCGGTCTATCTTTGACAGACGCTAGCTCCTCGAATTGAAGCGAAGCACACAACAACACCAAAGCAGCCAACGTGCACCAAACAAACTGTCCAACAGTGGGAGCGATCAGTCCCCAGCTGTGTGTAGGAGCCTCTCAGTGTGACATCATTCATGTTTGTGTGTTTACGATATTTTCATTACAACAGCTTGTGAAGCAGTCATGGAAAACCTGACTATGATAATGATTTATACGGTCTTCTATCCATCATTTCTGAACCTGCTGCTGTCGTAATACTTCAAACATACGGTTTATAAAAGGACAAGAGCTACTTTCACTCAGGGTTTAAATATCCATACTCTTAAAATGTAAGAAAACGTTTAAAGGGATAACTGGTCACACACATTCTCTCCACAGTGTTTCACCCGGTGGCGGTGAGGAGAATGTACACACACATTTTGCCCTCAGGCTCGGCTTGGAGTGTGAAATGTAAGTTACAGCTACATATTGTACCTTTAAAAAACATTCAAAATGATTCCTACGATAAACTGTGTTTGATTTGATGGCTGATATTAACATGTGTCCCAATACATTCACCAGTGAAAGGCCGGCTGTGCATCTGCAGGTCTACTTTGAGTACATACATGATGCTGGTGTGCCGAGGATGCTGACAGGTAATCGGAGAAAAAGCACTTTTACCCTGTAATCACTAGGCACATAGAGGTTATAGCTGCAGACGGATGGATGCTGTAAATATGGCCTGATAAACTGGTCCTCGTGAAGAATACACAAGATTATGATCAATACTGGTACCCGGAGTCCAACGAGGACAATCGACATCTTTTTAGTGCGCGGGCAGTGTGGCGGCGTTGGCGGCAGTGAGCTGGCCCACAGCTAACATTAGGATGTCTTTCTTCTCCTTGTAAAAGCGTAGTTCTCTGCCCGCCAGTCTGGAATCTTCCAGCTCCCGCTCCGTCGACGCCAGTTCTCGGGCAATGGCACCCGCCGCACTCTGTTCCCGATTCACCCAGTCGGCGGCCATCTGAGTGCGCATGTCATCGTCCAGAGCGCGGTGGGAATAGTGAGCCAGCACTTCCTGTGAGTCAAATGAAAGTTTGCTAATATTCTTGCTAATCTTGCATAAAAGAAATAAGACTGAATGGGAAATTTGAAAAGAGCTGAAGTTCACAATTAAAGACTCCGGGAAACATATCAGGGAGGCTCGAGGAGGCACGCTGTTTTCAAGCGTGCCACTTTCCTCTGACATCAGTGACACAAGATGAAAACATTTCATCGCCTGATAAGTAAAGTCATGTGGGGAGAGATTGGACACAGGATTTGTTTGTGTAGGAATCCTTCATGGGAAAGAGGAAACTCACTAACTGTATGATGGCTGTTCTGGGATAACTGAACCCATCTGTGAAATGGGCTTGAGGAGTAACTCTACCTGACGGGAACACTGTCGTTCTCTCATGGCTTTGAGGCTTCCGTTCCAGTGCAGGAGCTGGAAGACGGTCATCAGCTCCTGAAACACAACGCAACCATGGGAACTCGCAGCACTCAGGGAGCCCAGCCCTGGGCCAAAGCCCTCCATTGTGAGCAAAACCGCAGCTGAAAGCCTCAAATATCTGCAGAGATGTCCAAGAACTATTAGAAAAACATCAGGAACTCATTGGTGGTAGTTGGCATATGTCTCCCCATATTTGCACGGTGACTCAATATGATCATCCCCCCGGACGAGCAGCACATGAGGCTGATGTTTGTGGTTCAGGATGGAGTTTCTCAACTATTGAATAATTCCCCCCACAGGACTACACATATGTTTGTAGATGTACTTTTTACAGCCCGTCTATGAAACTACTTATGTGTGACTCAGCAGTAATTTAGGTTAGCACGAGGGAGTGAATATGGGGATCGTCTCCTTCGCGCTGTAGTTGACGAGGGTTTTCTGCTGTTTACATTGTGTATCCACATCCATCACTTGCATATCAGTCAGTTCATACATTCACATAATCATGCCTGAACATAATTACTATTCCCACTCCCTTTGAATTAGAGCTACTTTCTACCTTAAAATATTAGCATAATATTAGCATAAACACAACTAATTCCTTTTGACATACCTGGAACTCCAGCATTGATTTTCCTTTGTTGGACTCGAGCATGAAGCGAAAGGCTCCGATTCCTGTGTTGGGATTGTCGGCCTCTTCTCTGTTTCCCTGTTTCCACCAATCAACAGTAAACAATAATTTGTGTGCATAGGGTGTCATGTGCGAGACTTGAAAAATCCACGCTGATAATAGTATTATTCATTCACATTTACAAATTCCAGACGCAGTGGCGATGAAGCATCTAAAATGTGTCACATACGTTGAAGGAGGCCAGCGCCTCGCTGACACTCTTCTCGATGAAGCTGTCCGAGATGCGACGAGAGGGATGTTCGTTGAAGACGGAGTTCATCAGTGCGATCTTGGCTGCGCTACGTCTCGCCTCCGCTTTGGTGGGACAGAACTGTCAGACAGCAAAGAGGTCACATATTATCTCTCAGCTCACACACACACACACACACACACACAGCTGTCAGGCCAAGTAGGCACAGCTACAAACAGACAGGAAAACAAACTGCAGATGCCGTACTTGGAAACTTCCGAAGCAGCTGCCTCCGGGTAGACTAACGTAGCAAACATATGGTGGGCTGTTGGACGGGACCATTTCATACACAACCAGAGCTCCGTTGCGCAGGTCAGCCCCTCTGGTCAGCTTCATCTGCCAAAACTCCTGCAACGCTTCCACCACGTTCACTGCGGGCGCAGACACAACAGAAACGTCATCGCGCTGTGAACTTCAGCAAAATAGTGTAATCGGTATCATTTCTGCCACTGTGAACTTCAGCATCTCTCATTGTTTTCATCAACCATTTATGGGCCATTATCCATGTTACGGCAGGTCATTCCAATACGCAGGTAACTTCAGCTTTAGGCATCACAGTCAGAGTCTGTTTTTATTATGTTTAAACATATTAAGAAAAAAGTAGTGGAAAACGATTTAAAAAAAGATCTTAAAAACACACCGCACATGGTTAACACTATAAAATACACTATAAAAAAAGGAACAAAGCTACATACAATTAGAGCGGGTGAGACTATTTGGCAATTGTATTCTAAGATCACAATTCTTTGTTTATTTTAGCGACATTGTTCATGTTCTGCTTTCGTTTGCACTTTCTACTAATAAACGAATCCCTCAAGTTTTCAAATCACTTGGGATTGAACTGAAAATGTTCTAAACAGCAAATGATGACGCATTCCAGGGAACTCGCTGGTCCTCTGCAGACGTTTGATTTTCTTTTTGCTTTCCTCTGCATCTCAGACTGGAATGCAGCCACAACACGCGGGCGAGTTTAGCACATGAGTGGAGCTGCAGGCTCCACGCATGGCGACACCAGGAGGCTTGGGGTCAGTTAAGAAATGACTCGATGGGAGTTTTATCGAGGTCAGTATCAAGTTGCGTTAACATATACAGTACATTCGATTAATTGTGCAACTCCCAGGGTCCACTCATGGAACAATACGCCTTTGAAGACACACTTCACCCAGCACATTATACGCTCATTATGTGCGGTTACATTCCTCCGTGAGCAGAACTCAACAAACAACAACCCTCATACATCATTTTTATGGAGACCTGACTGCAGCCGACCTTATCCCAGATTCTTTGACTTGTGTTGCCTCACAACTCTTTTCCCGCTGAGCTCTCGCCGTTTGATGCAAACTCTGGCCGCCTGCCTCTCGCTCACACAGAGAATCTGGAGCGAGATCAGTATGTTTTAAGGGTCGAAGTGTTGCCAAATATTAAAGAGTCTGCGAACAAGCTGGGAGGTATATTCCCATATCAGATTTATACGGTGAAGTCCTGCGTGGTGACCCAATTTGTTTTTGCTCAGCTCTTGCTGTGTGAAAGTAAATCGTCTCTATTGACTTTGACTTGTAACTCTAGTACATGAATTAATCATAAGAAAGAACACGAGATCAATTTACATGTGACAGTGAATTTCCTTTCACAATATGATGTGCATTTGTTGTAGCTGTATGACATCCAGAGCATTCCAACCTAAATTATTAAACAGGATGTGCTGGAAAAAAGACATTTTAAAGTCAATTCAGTTCAATAGAGTTCCAAACCGCAACTTATTTTCTGAAAGACCAGCGTATATGCTTTTGTACCTCAAATACTTTACAAGTTAATATCATCCATTCACACTCACAGTCACATTTGCTGGCTAACACACATTCACACACACTGACGAAGCAGCGTCAGCAGTGATTTAGGGTTCAGTGTCTCGCTCAAGGACACTTCCACATGGGCCTTCAGATTACCGGACAAAGCGCTCTTCCTCCAGAGCCACAGCCGCCCCCCGACGTGAATAGAGGAAAAACATTGGAATGGAGGAGGATCTAGACACATTGTGGTCTGGGAAACCAGGAATTTCACATGTTCATTTAAGTGAAAAGATTTGTCTAAAATCATCATCCCAACAATCTCATCCAACACAGCGCTGTGATGTACTCCATTCTACGGAACCTAGAAAACGGTGGATTTCTTAGTCGTCCTTTAACTTGAAGTAAAGCATCTGTACTTCCCCTGAAAAACTGCCCACACATTTCACGTCCATCTGCTGATGTGAAGATGTGATCAACAACAGACTGTGTTCAGGGTGATGATGAGTAAAGGAGAAGCATCAGAGGAGACAACCAACCATCTTTTGGAAATAAATCCCATTAACATTAGACAGGAACAGTATCATTGACTTAACTGGGACTATTGTGAAAAGTACACAACTATTACACTTTTGTCACAACATATATCAAATATTTTTTCAATAGACATCATTTGCTACGATTTATTCTGTTTAATAATCTGGATTTCATGACAAAGATTTAGATAAATATATACTTTATTTTATCTCCTGAGAGAAATTCACAAGGTCTTGGTTAATTAAGTAAAAAAGATGCAAAATGTGACCCAGTTCTCTGGTTTACTATCCAGTGCTGTTTATATATTTGATGGTTTAACTCCTGTTCAGGTTCACTGAACCTTCATCAACGTGTTTACATCTAATTCCGATGTAATGTTGGTTCATTTAATCCGGAGTTAATCCGATAATGACTGAAACCAAAGGCACTTTGGTTGTAAACAGCAAGAGAATGTCTTAACTTATGATATAAACACTGAATAGTTGTCGTAAAGCTAACATATTTGATCAAATCGAAAGTTCCATGTATAGTCGCTGTTTTCTGACGCTGCATTGAAGAATTCCAGGAGCAATGTTTTGCTAATCCACCTCCATACAAATGGCGCAGTTGAAACGGATTTAATGTCTTTCAAAGTAAAAAAAGAACGGAGTTTTGTCACGTTAAATGTCATTCAATTACCTCTGCCGTAGCCCTGCGTGTGTTTGGCGAAGCTGCGGACCACCGCCTCCACCGCCTCCTTCAGCACTGCCGGGTTCCCCGGGTTACAGTGGCCGCCGGCCGCCGGACCCAGCCCGGCGCCGACACCGACACCGCCGCCGTACAGGCTGTGGAGCTGCAGCGGAGGTGGCGGGGGAGGAGGCCCGCACGACGCGGCCAGAGAGGCCGGGGAGGGGAGCAAAGGAGCGACTGGCACAGTAACCCCGGGCCGGAGAGAGGAGCGGAGGGTCCCGGTCGGTCCTGAGCCGAACCCGATGCCTGGCTGTAGCCTCGGAGGGCGGATACTGTCCGGGACCACGTTCGGTTCCATTGTCCCGACACAACCTCAGCGAAGTCCGCGACTGAGTCCGAAACGTTCGACCACCCAGTCGGTTTCAGGGGTGAGAAACGCACCGAGCACTGAATGAACCGGGTCTCTGCGGGGTTTTATCAATCACAGGGGAAACTACTTGACCGCAGCTCGTCCGACTCAGTCCCGGAGCTGCTGCATCCTCTCCGGATTAGACTGCGGGATTGTCAATCCCCTGCCGCCTTCAGGGACAGCTCGGAAAAAACGGGATTACAGCATCGTGTATATTGCAGGCATGTGAGACGTTAGTGAGGGTTAAGTGATTAAATAATACGTATGTATGTATGTACTGTATGTATGTATGTATTATTATTATTATTATTGTTTTTGTTGTTGTTATTTTGGACAGGGGTGTGTTGTTGCTCCACGGACTTTCTAACTATATTCTTGCAATTAAAAAACATTTGTGAAGTGACATACAGTTATTGATTAAATTTGGGTCCCTCTTTCTGCCTTTTTTTTGCCATGTTAAAAGGTTTTGGGGTGTTTTTTCCTTAGAGGGTTGTTTAGAGAACGAAGGCATACAAATACAAATATAATTTCAAACAGTCTCCAATAACAACAAAATACATGACTCATCATGACACTGGGTAATCATAAATTTGCTCGGTTTGCTTTGGTTTGTTTTGGCATGTTGTCATGATTGCAGTATTTCCTTAGGTACTTGAAGGCAGCAGTGGATAGTCAAAGAAATATCCAGACAAGAAATCTGAGCCTCCTCTGTTCCTCTCCTCCACCATCACAGTACAACTCCAGTGAGGGTTTACAGCCCTGGTTCTGCGGCATGTGATTAAACCTGGTTGCACTGGAACTCGGTTGACTTGTATAGACAAAAAAAAAAACAGAAAACAAGCCAAACAGTTGATTTTGTATTCAAGCTCAGTGTGAGTCACAGGACCACCAACTTAGTGCTGAACAAAGACTGAAGGAGGAAATGGGACCTCCTCATGTGCTTCCTACTGCCCCCCCCCTCCCCACACACACACACACACACCTCGTTTTTTCTGGCCCTCTTGTAATTTTTCCTTCTTTTTACAGTCCAACAATAAACCAGAGGAGATTAGAGAAGTAGGAAACATCTTTAACTTGCTGGTGTTGTTTAGTGTAGACACACACACACACACACACACACACACACACACACACACACACAATGATTGTTGTAATGTAATGGTTGTTTGTGTCAGTGGAGGGCGCGCTCTCATTCCATTACATCTGGTAATAACCTCAACTATGTATCCTCTGATATCTAGTTCGTTCACACGGCTGAGCCATGCCCAAGATTTCAAGATCTGGTTTAGACAAGTTTCATGATGTGGCACGAAGCTCATGTTTCACAGGTGTTCCTACTTTAAAACATAAGACATTAAAAAAAACTCATCTACAAGCACCTCAGATGTATCTTGCGCCCCTTTGCAGGGCCCCAGCCGTACGCTTTACAGGACTCAACCGCATATTGGAAAACAGACAAGAAGTCTTGCAATGTGATGAGAGGTCAATTCCTGCAGATAACATTCCACTAATGATGTCTCTGTAATGTCATTTACGTAAATGCACAACCCGTTGTTGTTTGTTATCTTCATTGGATTTCTTGTAGCTCCACTGACAGATGAATTCACAGCAGAGACGATGAGACTGAACTTCTCAGCTTTTTTTGTTCTGCTACAAAGCTGCATGTCTTTTAGCTCGGTCACATTTCTCTGCTGAAAAGATTCCATCCCAGCCACAAGACATTTAAGTGGTGCTCAGGTCAGTGTCACCCTCACAAACTGCGCCGCATACCACAGCAAAGATGATTCTATGTCTGCAGACTTTTTTTTCTAAAATGTGCTTTTCAAGAGCTTGAGAGAGATAAATAAGCCGAGATATTTCCAGTGAGGGTGTCCAGGCCAGTGGTGAGCACATGCTGGACAGTGTGAACAGTCTCACATTCCCACATCTGGATCTGATCAAAATTTGCCGGCAAAAAGTTTGACTTTTAAAAAACAAGTGCAGCAGACAGTCACTGGAGGCTCATCTGAGTCAAGATTTACTACACAGCGCGTGTTTTTCCACAGCCTGTGTCTTCCCGTCCAAAATATGTACGTTTGCGTTGTTTGTTGCTGACCGGGGAGGATTAGGACGGAGAATGAATGACTTTACAGTCACCATAAAGATAGAGCAGCAGCAGCAGCAGCAGCAACACCCTGCTGAGTGGAACCCAAAGGTAGGAGATGTACGTCCACATGTTGTGGTCCAAATGACTCATTTGTGAAGCAACAAGTTATCAACTGAGGTGGAATTTCTGTGTCAATGTTTGACTAAAATAACAAAAAAACAAACAAATAAAAACACTTGGATCTTCTTGGCAGCCTGTGGTACCTCAGTCAGCAGTAGCACTGCTGTATGAGGTACAAATATACACTGTCACAACACGGCATGGCAACCACTGGAACCTCAGTGGCTAACCCTAACACTTTAGTTTTTTCAGGAGCTGAAAATAAATTAAGTGCACTGTATATATATGTACATTCTGCTGTGCAATTCATATATATATGGATTACTTACATACATACTGTATATAATTTATTTTACCCTATTTAGATGTGCATGCTTACACTTTATTCATACTTTTATGAAATACTTGTTTGATATACATTTTAGCAATTTTTTTTTTGCTTCTTTTTTTCCTCGACTGTTGCTCTTCTTGCTCAACTGGAACAGTTATAATGAAGGAATTCCCTCTGGGATAATTAAAGTACTTGTGATCCGATTCTGAATGTGGGCTGCGGGAGGTGCCACCACATTAGTTCCACCTGTGGAACCACAGTGGCAGCCATTGGAACCCCAGCGGCACCGCTTGTGGCACCTCATGCTGCCGCGCAGTTTACAAACAAAACAGAAAAGGTACAATCAGCATAACAACAACACTGTAGAACGAGTAGACTGATTTCTTGGAGGCTGATTCAACATGAAAAGTTCCACCAAATACGTGCTGGAGTGTTCTTACCAGTGACTAATTGTTTTGTTTAATCAATGTGATAAGAGATGTGCTAAAACGCAATCATCAGTAACACCACTGGACTTTGATTCAGTTCCGTCCAGGTGGAAGACAGAGCAGCAAGGGTCAGTACATCGCTGACACAAACGTGTCCAATAATGTTCTTCCAGTTTATCTTGTCCAATCAGAATCCCACTGTGACAGGGCAGCAACTGTATTCTGGACTATAAGAGGCACCAGAGTCCCAGAGGTTTTCACCATCCGGTCCACATTGTCCTGCCATACAGGTGAGTCTCGTTATTATAGTATTATCACATTATGTTGTGGTGTTTTTTAGAAAATACATTTACATGTATGTGTAGTCAGGATTCATGGTGATGACATGTTACTCATTCAGTAAATCTGTTGTACCCGGTGAAATTAAACTTTAAAAAAGGGAGCTTAACATTGCCAGTTTAATTAAATTTTAAATTCATTAGTTGCATTTTTTGTTCTCCAGTCAGCAGCCATGAAATTCTCCATCATCGCCACCCTTGTCGTGCTCGCACTGGCACATGGTAGGACGTTAAAAGACCTCTGAATTCCATCATGCCAGTCGTATGTTGATTATTTCATGTTTTGTTTTTATTTTATTTTGATGTGCAGGAAGCCTTGCACAGGAGGTTTCTGATCTTGAGAGGATCACCAAGTACTTTGAGCAGATGAAGAACAAGATGACTGAGGAGCTGAATTCGATGGTCAACAACCAGGAAATGACAAGCCAAGCTCAGTGAGTAGCAAACCCATAGTTTAACTCAGGATTTATTTTTCAGTGTCAACTATCCTGCTGAGAAATATTTAGCAAACTCAGCAACCTGACATCCTTTGTAAAGTATGTTTACATTTGTGGGCATGCCATAACGCCTCTTTGACCCCACAGAACCTTCCTGGAGGACAAGAAAGCCCAGCTGGAGCCGCTGGCTGCACAGATCCAGGAGCAGCTGAACACTGCTGCTGCCAGCATCGAGTCTCAGGTCGTGCCCCTGGCTACCAGCATGCAGGCCCAGATGCAGCCACTGCTTGACAAGTTCCAGCAGCAGATGGAGGCCCTCCTCAAGCAGCTGACCAAGCCGGCCGACGCCGTCACCAACTGAACCAGCTGTGCTTTTCAGTGTGTCACCACCACCACCATGGACCTGTACCTGAAGGCTCACCAACAGCCCAACATGTGTTTCAGTGCTGAACGTTGATGTTCACTCACCAAAGCACAAATAAAACTTGAAACACATCAGGTTAATTGTGTGTGTGTGTGTGTGTGTGATTCATAATTCCCAACTGGGGTTTCTTAGTTATTTGATCCAGAAAATTAGAAACACGCTGGATATCTGAATGTTCTGTCATTCAGGGAAAACATTGTGTATTATAATGATACCTCAGTCAGATGAGAGGCAATCTGATGAAGAATTTAGATTTACACCTCCGCCGTTGGATGAAGCTGGCATGGGGAAATGAGATTGTCAGGGATGTAATCCAACAAACAACAGCTTTATTTGATAACTTTATTCAAGCAAGCAAAGGTCAGACTTTCAACAACATGTCCTTGCACGTCTATACTTCAGTCACAGATGTCTTCTCTAAAACCCCTCATAAAACCATTACAATCAATTTGTATTTCAACTTTTTCCTTTTTTTTTTAAATTTTTTCCTCTTTTTAACTCAACAAAACAAGGCCTGGTATTTCTTTCCATTAAGGCCTAGATGGAGACTTGTTTCCACTGTTTTTAAAATATATTATTTGACATTTTACTTTCTTTTTTACGGTTTTCTGCATTTTCACTTTCACTGTTGAAACTTGGTTCCTCCGTTGGTGAAGCTAGTCACAAGGTTCCACGCTCCTATCACAACAAAAATAAAATGAGTCATTCTTAGCTCCACTTTCATTTCACCGTCAACCAGAGAAACACTGAGCTTATAAATACTCGCCTCACCTTAAACCGAGACAAAATCAAAACAATGACCTTTGTCAGGACACCACACAAGTCAACAGCTCAGTACAAAGTACAAATGACATCATGTGTCACACTGAGATCAACGCCGTTCTTATCACAGTTCGTAGCACCTAGCACAGTTCGTACCTTGGGTTCAGACGCTTGGGACAGCTGCTGGATTCGCCGGAGTCTTCTGGGCCGCCTCCTTCGCCTGGTGAGCCTGAAGCACAGCCACAGCTTCATCCACCTGCACACAAACAAGTTTGTTAGCAACACTGTGTTGAAATGAAGGGAAAGTGATGTTTCAGGTGAACTGACAGACATCAAATGTTGACATGTTGTAATTCAGTTCACAGTAAGTCTGAGATAAGACCTATTCTGATTTTTATCCCCTCACGTCAGGATGAACAAACCAAACCTGCTTCCAGGAACGGCCCGCAGAACACCCAGTGAAAACATTTCCTGAATCACTGCTCGTCACTGAAAATGCGACCAAACCTTTGCACTCTGAAGGGCTGATATGAACTGCAACACACACACTGTACTTTCTTCTCCACTATGTCTCCATTTTTTTTCATTTTACACATTCAGACATCTCAGTTGGATGTGGTCACAGTGGATCTCCGGTGTACAACCTAACAGTGTATATTTAGTCACAGCTGTGCCAACCTCCTCCACTCACGGCCTGTTATTCATTCTCGCCAGCATTGATTAAATGTATCGTTGTCCATGGACCTATGGACCGACCTTCGAACGGAGAGACTCTGGAGACTCCAACATGTGAAGCAGCTCTGAGTTGTCGATCTCCAGCAACATGCCAGTAATCTTTCCTGCCAGGCCTGGATGCATGTTCTGGATCAGGGGGAACAGACGCTCACCTGCACAGGGGACAGACGTAGCGGGTTCAAGATCTTATTCACCCTCATGTGATTCCCAAAGACGACATCGCATGTGGTACCACTATCGTGGGACCTGAGAGCTGAACCTACCCAGCATCTGCTTCTGTTCCTGGGGTGGTGCAGCAGCCAACATGGAGGCAGTGAGAGGCTCCTGTCCCTGGACATGGACAGCAGGCTGAGGACAGCGAGGCGGAATTGATCACCAGCCACAAGGTTTGGAATACACGTCCAACGGGAGCGTTTGTTTTCAGTCCTACCTGTTGCATGGTGACCTGCGTCTGAGCGTTCATGTGCTGCTGGGGATTGCGGACTCCTGCGGCGTACTTGTACTGAGGGACTCCACGCACAGGGGCGGCTGTGGTGGGTGGACGAGGGCCCATTGTCTGAGGGGCTGTAAGAGGAAGGAGGGGCATCAGGAGGAGAGGTCACACCGTTTGACATCAGCGTTGACTAGACTGTGAGCGCACTCAACTGACCGACGCGCTGTGCGGACATCATGCGAGGTACTGAGGGACGCATGGCGTTGTAGGTCTGAGGGCGTGGCACTGAGGGCCGCATGGGGCCGGGCATGTTTTGGAAGTCTGCACACAAGCGACACGTTCTCCCTTCAGTAAACCAGTCGACAGCGATGGAAGTCAAGACTTGCAGGGTACTCACGTTGTGGACGCACACCTCCGGCGGCCCAGCGCGGACTTGGGCGGAGCGGGGCCATCTGCCCTGCAGCTGGGTAGTATGCAGCACGGTTCTGTGCCTGAGGTATGGCTGTCATGAAGTAGCCAGAGGGTGGCGCCGGCTGGTAGGGATTGATGACCGGGTTGGGCACTGCGCGCACACTGGCCATGCGCTGCATGTACTGGCTGGTCAGGTGGGCCTGACGCTCCTCTTTGCGCTGGGCCAGGGCCACATACAGCGGCTTGGTCGCAACGATTCGACCGTTCATCTCTGTGACCGCCTTGGTGGCCTCCTCGGGGGAGGAGAAGCACACAAAGCCAAAACCTTTGCTGCGCCCACCTTCTGTCATCACCTGAGAGTCAAACGCCATCAATTTGACATTGTTGACCATTAGGTGTCACGTTACATCCAACAAGTTTATGCATAAAACAGCAAAGAAGAAGGGAGGGGCTACCTTGGCACTGGTTATAGTCCCGAAGGGGGAGAACTCTTTTCTCAGGCGTTCGTCATCGAGTCCATCATCAAGATTCTTCACATACAAGTTCACACCCTGAAAGTTATTGTGAAGACAAATGGCATGAGGTTTTGGTTTCTGAGCTGAAAGCATCACAGTGTTTCAGCATTGTTTTGTGTGTGGCACATATTTATCCCCAGAGTCCATGGTGAGGACCAGTGGGGCCCATGAACCACAAAATCACTGTTGCAGCCATTTTGGCCAGTGCAACCTACGAAGGAGGGAGCACCGAATTTGACAAAGCTGCAGTCTGTCAACGATTCAAAGGACGACACTTAAGTCTGAGTGAGGTGGAAATGTTTTGGTTCTGGTGACTTGAGGAAGACACGGACCTGGTAGCGAGTCATGCGATCTTGTTTCATTTGCTCAAACTTGCGCTTCAGCTCCATCTGTCGCTCCACTTTCTTCTGAGCACGGCCGACGAACATCAGCTTCCCGTTCATCTCCTTCCCGTTCATGTCGTCCACTGCCTGCGGGAACAGAAACGCCGTCAAACTCTCTGTGGTGAGAAGTGAGTGTTGATGTCTTTGGGTGAGACTTTACCTTCTGGGCATCCTCGTGCTTCTCAAAGCTGACAAAGCCGAAGCCTCGAGACTTTCCGCTCTCGTCCGTCATGACACGGACGCTCATGGCGTTTCCTGGGCAACAAAGCAATGAAACCCTGAAGTGAGTGTTGTGTGTTTTAGAGGACGAAAGCGTTGCTGCCTGAGTATCCGGTGGACTCAAAGAGCTGTTTGAATGCTGGGCGACCAAACTGACCGTATTTACTGAAGAGCTCCCTGAGCTTCTCCTCATCCATGTCTTCACCAAAGTTTTTGATGTAGACATTGGTGAACTCCTTGGCTCTGGCCCCCAGCTCAGCCTCGCGCTCTTTGCGAGACTTGAAGCGACCCACAAATCTGCAGTCAAATGGACAGTTAGAAAAACATAAATACCTGCAGGTTACAGCGGAACGAGGCCAGGTTATATAATACAAAAATCAATGTCATGCCAATTGTTTAGTGAACTTTACAAGCATGTACAAGAGTATTTATACATTACTGTAGAACTCCAGACTACACAGGAGTTTTTTTTTTTTTAATGTCACACATTAGTAAAACATTCACTTACACTTTCCGGTCATTGAGCAGCATGCCATTCATTTTCTCAATGGCCCTCTCGGCTGCCTCCTGAGTCTCAAAGTGCACAAACCCGTATCCCTTAGAGCCGTTCTCGTCACAAACCACCTTGGAGAGACACGACACATGCTTCACTTACACTCACATGCAGTAACACTGGAGTAGGGGTCAATTACTGCACAATGTTTGACTGGCCTGTAATGTGCAGGACATTTTGACTGGCACACACACACACTCATTGTTTAAGAGCATACATCCGTCTTCCTCTGTCGAGGAGACCTTAGAAGCGGATTTATTATTCATGCTTGATGTAATGTCTGACCACCATCTACAATCCATAACTCATCTCAGACAAACATTTCTAGTTCGTTTGGGGGTGGGTGGTCTCCTTAGCACAAACAGCTGGGGAACGTTTACACGACACACAAGCAAATTTCGCCAACACATGATGCAATGCAAAACCTGAGGAGGGAGACGTGGGCCAGAAGTGACCGAAATTCTTTTACCTTGCATGACATGATGTTTCCGAAAGCAGAAAAGGTGTCGTACAGGGCCTTGTTGTCAATGGACTTGTCAAGATTTTTAATGAAGATGTTTCCCACACCGCTCTTTCTTAGTGATGGGTCCCGCTGAGACCACATGATGCGCACCGGACGGCCTTTGATGACGTCAAAGTTCATGGTGTCCAGTGCACGCTCCGCTGCAGGGACATACACAGTCACAGGGATTAGTCACCTGGAATATTGACATACATTTTCATTCAAGTTCTGGTGGATTTCACACCCATTGCGGACATGTGACTGTAGAAGCTCTCAATAGGAGAGCATCAGTGAAGAGGGAGTATCTGGTGCCAGGGAGTGGACTGGAAGTGAAACTGTATCTCACCTCTCTGGTTTGACCGGAGGAACTTCTTCAGGGAAAATGGATCCTTATTGTCCATGCCGTCCATTATTTATATCCATTAGTTCTTCAAATCTTAAGAGTTTGCATTAACTCTCTAAACATGTAACAATGATCATAAATTTTCACTGTATTCACCCTTTCTTGACATAATAAGGCCTATTGAAATACTCTATGATTATGTATGACACTCTCTTTGATTTGTTGCAAATAAATAAAGCTAACACATCATGATAAAATGCAGGGGAATAAACTGTCCCAGTGTTCAGATCATTTATCTGCTGAATTGAAGGATAGGAGTTGCCTCTTATACTGATACTAGTGATCAGAAGAAATACAATAGCAAGTAACTGTACATATGCAAGCTATGTTCTCATCACTAGAACGCAGACGGAGGGATATTTGGGTTTGCACACTTGACGCTTACAACATTTTGTGAGTTGCTTCCTATCAACGACTTAATGGCCGACTTGTGAGATGTCGGGTTTTTTAGACTTTATCTCCGGTTCCCCGGTGGAGTGCTCGGCTCAGGCTGGTAGTTAGCAGTGCTACCCGGCTGGGGGCGGACGTGCTGCTTCGCCACAGCGGTGGGGGTTGAAATGAGGAAACTGCCGTCAACATGTCGGCTGCAGTCACATGTAGTGTAAGGAGGTTAGCTTAACTAACTGTCCTGTTTGAAGACACATTCGGGCCGTTTTTGTCGAAGGTACATACCGTCCGCTGGCTGCTGGAAGTTGACATAGGCGTAGCCAAGTGAACGTCGGGTTATCATGTCCCTACAGACCCGAATGGAGAGGATAGGTCCGGCGGGGCTGAATTTCTCGTACAGCATGGCCTCGGTCACATCTTGGTGGAGGTCTCCAACATACAAGGAGGACATAGGATAGCTGGGAGCTGCTGGGTTCATTGTCGAAGGCGGAGGAGGCTAGCAAAGTACTCGCACCAAGTCAATTTTGGGAAAGACAAAACCAAAACTTTTAGACTACGGAACAAACGCCCGTTTTTCGACGTCACCTAGCGTCCCGACGGTTAAAACGATGCTGTGAGACGTTAGCAACCGTTGAGTTGACAGCGCAAAGGTTTCAGTTTAAATTAGAACTGATAGTAAAATGCCGCAGTGTCAACTAGTAACGCAGGTAAAATTGGTAAATGATGTTAAATGTGTCAGAGGATTTAAAAAAAAAAAAAAAAGTCCGTCCGAACGTTACTTGGCCTAAATTTATGAACCAGTAAAACACGTCGACCGAAGGTGGGAAAATCGTTCACGGTAGGTAGCCTTCTCTTGTACGTCCAGTCTTCGGAATGTCAACTTCAGCTTCACCGACTTGTTACAAAAAGAAAAAAAAAAAAGATTTTTTGTTTTTTTAAGTTTTGGATTTTTTTTTGTATTTTTATTTTTTTATAGAACGTGTGCCGAGCGAGCTCAGAGCACACGCGCACTCACACAGCACGATCAGCGGGGGTTGAGGGGAAAGACAAAATCAGGAAGTTGATGTATATATACTGGTGTATTACGTCATCAGAAGGGACCAATCATCATCTAGTATCGTTGAAAAAACGTCAACAATGGGGCGTTCGCAACTGAATGTACGCATGATGATGAAATCCTCTATTTTTTTTTAAGGATGGAACTTATGGTACTGGCAGCAATGTCAGTTCTCAGTTGGTTGACACTTTGATTCTTTCGGTGTTGTGTTGTTGTGACCACATTTGACTAATACCATTCCTTTCTAAATAAGAGTTGTGTTTCATCACAAACAAACCTGATGTGATGCTCTGCCTTCAGGCTGATTAAAGGGTTTTATCAGCTTCTATCACATGACATTTGTGCAACACTCACACCACATTTATTTCCATGACTAAATGCCACTGATCAAAGCTTATAATGGCGTTGAGCAACCATTTGATCCTACTTCAGGAGAACCTGGATGTCTATGCTAGACTCCTGATGCAATATATGCTTATTTTGAAATGAGTTAACTTGGAGAGTGATCCTAATATGATCAAACATGATTACATCACTAAAGGGTGCTGTAAATAAATCCATACAATAGACAAGTTACCTGTAATTTCCTTGAAAGGATCTTTGTTCTGGCTGCTGTAGGAATTACACCCATGAAATGGAACGTGACATTTCACAGCCATCATCATCTGCAGAGGGCAGTGTTGTCTTTCAAAAATAGTTAGACATGAATGTTGGGTTTCCACTAAGCTGCCATATTGTTTCCTCAGTGAAAATATGTTATGAAACCCCAAGCCTCGAAATAGTAATTCAACCTGTATACTGACAAATGTATAGAAGCCTCTCTTTGATGCTGGAAGCTGTTCTTGTTGCAGGATGAGTCTTATCTTGAAACGCTTAACTTCAACGAACATTTTACATTATTATTGGCCCTTTTGTCCTCACCAGTCTTAGCTTTATCACAACATGGTCTTTGGATCCCTGCTGCCAAGCCTGGCATGGCTCTCAAACACACTCAACCAACAGCGAAAGTCACAATGCACAGGATAAACATTAATCACAGCACACTAGATTTTAATGTTTTAATTCCACTTACATGAAAGCACATAACCAAATACCGTACTTGGAGTGTAACTTACAAATTCTGAATCCTGCATCCCCATCTTCTTAAAAACCAACATACTGTAAGTATAAGAAACTGGCACTAGTTTGTGTCTACATGATCATGTCGAATCTCTCTACCGCTTAGATGATCATTATGTTGCATTTTAGAATTGGTTTAGTTTATCTTTTCATAATGTTCTTCCAAAGAAGTTAAAATGTTACTATAATCCACCTGGTCCACTCTAAATCCTAAAGAAAAAACGCCAGTTTTGAAGCACACCAACCCCTCATACCATACTACTGAGAACCACATACATTCCAGGAGTCAAATCAGGAGTCAAAGAGAATAAAACACAGAAAAGAAAATACAAAAACCACCGGAATAGAAAAGAGTAGAAAGCCACATAAAAAGCACATGGCAAAGGTTTCCTCAGCACTGCTCAAAAGATAAAATATCAAAAGTTACAGTATTGAGCCGTTGTATCATTTTATCTTAGGCTGTCTATAGCTCGTCATGTGCAACGATGGAGAGCTGAAAGAAATAATAGGCAGTGAGGGTGAAAAGATGTCAGAACGGAATGTAATCCTTTCAACACAACTATCAGGAATAGGTTGACGATTGTTTTGGCAAATGACCGTTCATACAGAGAACTTTTTTAACGCCTGAATGCACATAGAACCCACTGAGCCGGCACACATGTACCATCCATGAGAACACTACCTACAACACTGAACACCAACGGGGTGGGATGGACACACGCAACACGCCAGGCGATCTTTTACCAAGGTAAAATACCGCCACCTCGACAACCACTTTCTTCGTGGCAGCCTGACCATTTTTGTCTTTGCTTTACGTGTTGCAAAGGTGATTTGTGGTCTCAAGTGTCACAAAAGGTTGTAAATGTTCAGTTCAAGTAAAAACATACAAATTATCAAAATACAGTTAGGTTTTTTTTTTGATGTTGTTTTTCCTGCAACTGAGACTGTCTGCTACAGTGAACAAGAGCATGAGATTGATTCGGAACTAAAAGGAGGGATTTCATTAGGACGAAACCATGGACAAACATGGTTCACAAATAGTCATGTTCAGTAAAAAAAAAATCCCAAAAGAAAAAAAAAAATGACAGAACCATTCCATTCTTTTCACTGTGGAGGTGTTCATACAATTAACACACACACACTTCAATGTATCTGCACAAACATACTGTACTTTACACATGTGAGTGGAGTGTAAACATACACAACGGTGCATGTATGTGCACACACAGCCACACACACAACTTAGGCTGGTGAGAGGTAAAAAATGTGTGTCTGTTTTCGTATTCTTTCTTCTTCTGAAGTTCAGTTCTGCACGGCCGCCTGCTCCGTCTCCTCTCCTTCTCCTTCACCCTCAGCCTGGGTGTCAGACATCCACAGCTGCGATGAAGCACAAGACACTGGCATGAGTGCAAACTCAAGAGGCACAAGACAATGTTAGCATGTCAGATGCTTTTTTTCCTTGGGCATGGCATTTGCATTGGCGCTCCAAAAACACTCCTTTACCGACACCCACAAGTCCCAAATGTGTCAGTTGTGCCTTACTGCTGCTACACTCATTAACACACTGACAGAGACAGCCGAGCTCGCTCTCCTCCGCCGTCACAAAGAATGAGACAGGAAATTATTCCTGTTCGCACTGTAGAGCGGTTCACCTCTACATGACAGAAAAACATTTCTTTCCCAAATGACCATGATATCAGTTACTTCTTTTTTTTTACCTTACTGTTGTCTTTGCTGCTGGATGGAAAAAAATAGGGCAGGTTACACGTTTCCTTCAAGGGCTGTGTAATACAGCTGAACACAATTTATCTGAGTTCTTTTCTATTGATATCTACAAGTGGTTAGGCCCCGATCAGCAGGGTTGAGGGGAAAGAATGAATCAGGAAGAGAATGAGTCAGTAACACTAGCTCTATCGCATTGTGGGACTTGGATAAAGGTCACACTCATGCTGAGGAAGTGATCACACTCCAAATGTTTGGTCATCCGTCGTCATATGCCGAACCCTTTGTCTTTGGCGTGTGAAATACCAGGATCACAGGACACAAATTGCACCTCGGAATAAATGTTACCCACCAACTCAATTAGTTCACTGTTGCGACTTGTACAGAAGACACTTGGCCGTTATGAGACACTCACAGTCAGATTGTCACGAAGCAGCTGCATGATCAAGGTGCTGTCTTTGTAGGATTCACTGGTGAGAGAGTCCAGCATGGCAATGGCGTCATCGAAGGCCTGGAGGAGATCGACACAGTCGTCATTGACTTACCAAGCTTCCAAGAAGCCCGTGTGACTGGTTCTTACCGTCTTGGCGAGCTCGCAGGCCTTCGCAGGTGCGTTGACGATCTCATAGTAGAAGACGGAGAAGTTCAGAGCGAGGCCGAGGCGAATGGGATGAGTTGGCGGCATTTCACTGCAGCTGATTTCCAAAGCTTCCTTGTAGGCCTGTTCTGAGTTGCTGATGATGGACTCTGAGAGGAAGACAGACCAAACAGAGGGCAGAGGTTTCACAAAGTGTTCTTGAGGATGTTTTCCTTCACTAACTACAATGGAAAGGGCAACAGTTCAACCCCCCCCCCCACACACACACACACATCGATGTTTAAACATTAATGATGCAAAAACCTAATAACCTTGAGTGTTTCTGGCTGATCTAATGGGTTACTTTTTACTATGTAAAATCAGCTCTGAGGCACATTGTTCCAGGAACATGAACCACAAAGCAATTTAACAGCCATTACCCAAGATCTTGGTGAATTCGATTGGATGGGAAAAACAGGACAGAGTACACATTCCCTTCAGGGCTGTGTACTACAGCTGAACACAATCAGAATCCTTTTCTATCAATATCAATTAGCAATTATGCTTAATAATTCATAAGAGGAAAGTAGATGGCATTGATTGAACCACTTTTTGGAAAAAATATTTACCAAGATGTTCACATCTGCACTGGGTTTCAGACAAGCTGTTTCTGTCACTGGATCTAGTGGAGTCGTCGCCCCCCCCCAATGGGCCAAAACTTTTGCCTGACTCTAACCTTTGTGCCTCAACGACACAGATCTTAAAACACAATTACATTTCTCATTTAATCTGTGAGGACTAACTAATCTGGGTGGCACTGTCGCTGTCTGATCAGTTTATGTTACGTCAGCAACAGTGACGCACATCAGTGGTGCACTTGAGGTGACGCTTGAGAGTGAGTGTGTTTATGAGTCAGGGAGGCAACTTAGTTTGTTTAAGCTCCCAGTTGTAATCTAAAGTGCACTGGATAAAATATATGAACATGCAATAAAATGGTATTATAAAACTTCTGGTGCCTCTTACCTTGAGGAAACATGGCAATGATTCAAATGAAGACATGAATGTGTGTAAAGATCAAGCTCCTCCTCAATGCTTCTGTTTTTTTAATTTTGTGACAAGCAACACACTCCTTCATAACACCCACAAAGAGTAGTGATACTGCCCATTAGCAGGCTTTCAGCTGATGGCCCATTAGAAGAAACACACACACACACACACACACAGACAGACAGACAGACAGACAGACAGACAGACAGACAGACAGACAGACAGACAGACAGACAGACAGACAGACAGACAGACAGACAGACAGGAGAACTATGGATCACACCACTCACTATACAAGGGAGATTATTATAGATTATCCATGGAAATAAAATTTCCATTTAACTGCAATATGCCGCAGACAAAATGGCACATAAGAGAAACTGAGGTTAAAGGGAAAAAAAATCACTGAGGCAGTTGAGCTGGAGAAACTAAAAATGCCTCTGAGCCTCCAGTAGCAGCCAACACCCTAGTGCTGGTCCTGTTCTCCAGCCACTGCACGTTGACAGTTGTGGGTCAAGGCCTTAAAACAAGTGCTTAACGTACCCTTCTTGTCCTCCGCGGTGGCCACCTCAGCCAGGTAGCGGTAGTAGTCTCCCCTCATCTTCAGGTAGAAGACTTTGCTTTCAGGAAGCTTGGCATTAGGAATTAGATATTTGCCGAGGAGGTCCTGCAAGACAGTGTTAATTAGGATTTCCAGCTAGTAAGTAGACAGGACTGACATCAGTCGGCACTTTCCTGTAAGTCATTTTGTACTTTTTATCATTTACACCTCATCTTAATGGTTTCTCCAAACCTAAACAGTTCATCCTTTATCAGACACAAATGGTTACATAACTGTGTTCATCATGTGTAACCTGGTTGCTCTTGTTTCCAGCTGACTGTCTTCGCCTGTCTGGGG
>CAAKHB010000224.1:161926-183380 GCA_901007665.1 Aeoliscus strigatus | reverse complement strand
GTGTGGGGCTGCTGCAGACAAAGTTTTCTGACAAACTTTGGCGCCGTGAAAAGCTGAAATCGCCATTTTTGACGAAGGGAAAAAGTCTTGTTGATTATGTCTTGTAAAATGTTTTCAATATGGAAAACATTTCTGTTTCTGTTTCTGCAAAACAACCTGAATTATTCTTAGAAAACTTGTTCCAGTCTTAGAGAACAATGATCCAGTTTCATTTTTCTCATTAGATGTTAAATATGGTAATAAATTAATAATAACAGCAGAGAATATGTACAAAATCCTAGTATGAGTTATACAATAAATATATATTCTATTAATACTACTGTTACACTACTATTATACATGATTATTAAAAATGCTCCTGATTAACAGTTCAACATTGTGATGACATTCTTGGAGTGTTTCATACATTTCCTTGTCTCCACTGTGACTTTATTTTAAACTGATTGGTGAAACTGTGCGTCAAGTGTGCAAACATGATTTGGGTGTTATTTATCAGCCTGTTTGCAGTCAAAATATCCAAACACCCCACAGTCGGCCGCTATTTACTAGTGATTGTGTCACCTCTGTTGTATGTGGGCGACGTACGGGACTTCCAGAGTTTTGCTTCAAGCAGAGGGAAATGAACAGCCACTGTTATGAGGCTTTGTGGCATTATTCAGCCCAATCCTCCTGGTGGTCACATCCTAAACATCGCCTACGGCCTCAGATGTGCAGGGTCAGCTTCCTCTCTGGTTGCCATGGAGAATTTGCTGCAAGACTGCATCAGTAGTAAACAATGTTTTTGTTATTGACACCATTGCTGGGCATTGATTATAAAATTTGAATGTGTAAAGAAACATCTGGAGACATGAATTATTGTCCTGTCATAGGTTCACTATTAACAACAGCTGCATCTATACGACTATAATTGAAACATTGTTTGTGATGGATATGAGAACGCCAGCATCAAGCTGCATCGCTCTTCCTTCAGTGTGACACAGTTTGTTTTCTTGCTTTCTTTCATTTCACGTTGTAAATTCAACATCTCTGCGTTTGTAGATTTGCCTTCACTTCCTGCCGACACGACAGCAGAAGTCATTTTACTGAGGGTCATGTTTGTGAACTGCAAACAAAGTCAACAAACCTGCAACCGCGATTTGAGGACGTGTGCAGCCGCTGTGTCGTTTCATGTGTAGCGCTAAGTAGTCTTATCCAGACCGCCTCTTGTGATTGGCGGCGCTCAGAGCCGTGTTGTGACAACACCGTGTGTTTAACTGCTCTGTGATCCTGACTTAAGTGGGCCTGCAGTCGAGAGACAAACCCACGAGGCTTCACACACCCTACTACTCACACACACACACACACACACGTTTGCGCCGCTATCTTCACGAGGACGTTGATTGACAAAATGCCTCCAGACGCCCGTACGCTGACACTGAAACGCATCAAAGACGAACCAACGCGACCTCGCTCACATGGTTTTAACTCAGATTTGTCCAAGCTGAGGGTTTGTGAGTTCCTCTCCTCCATCCCTCCCTTTGTGTGTGTCCGTCAGCAAGCGTCTGGTGGTGGTGGTCCCTAACGAGAGCTCCTTCCCCGCGGTGCGGCGGGCCTTCACCAGCGAGGACGAGGCATGGCGGTCGTACCTGGAGAACCCGCTGACGGCCGCCACCAAGGCCATGATGAGCATCAACGGGGACGAGGACAGCGCCAACGCCCTGGGTCTGCTCTACGACTACTACAAGGTGTGGAGGGAGACTTGAAACAGCCGGGTGTGAAGGACACGGCGTCTGGACGATTCTTCTATTCAACCAAATGTTGGATGGCACCAGCTTATGTGAAGTAAAGCCTCCTCAGGAATAATCCTTCTTCTTATTTCTGTGCAGGTTCCAAAAGAAAAAAGGCTTCTGCCGGTTTCTAAAGTGGTTGAAATAACAGAGGAGCAGGAGAAAAGGTCAGTGAATCAATCAGGGGACCCAAACTTCCACTTATGCTTGTAATCATGTTTTTATGTGGTTTCCCCGATACAAAGCGTTTATATGTTCTAATTCTTTATATTTAGATTCAGTTGAGGAATCAATCCTCTTCTTCTGCTTGGATTTCAGACTGTGGAAAAAAACAAACACACAAAAAACAGACTTGTGTATATATATATGTATATATTTGGTTATATTCATCACATTATTATACTGTATCACATTCATATCTTATATTCACAAACGCCCCAGCTGCTTTTCAGCATACAGCTCTTCAGAAAAAGAACAAAAGAGACTAGAAAATAGGTCGGTGAGCTCCCAAGGTGGGTCTGCACTTTGACCCGCCGCGGTCGACAAACCACCCACTGTTGGCATGGTGACAATTCCCGAACGCGTAGATACGGGAGTAGAGTAAAACATACGGCAACAGCGAAGATTTGTTCTCCTTGATTCTTTGAAGTCCATGTCGGCCGAAGTGGGCCGTGTTTTCACGCCATCGCATTCACGTGACGGAGTCAGTAACATGCTGCTCTGCTGGAGCAGATATCACAGATCCTGTTTTATGTTTGGTCAGGTGTTCGTTGCCTAGCAACCCCAGCAGCCAAAGTGAGATGGAGACAGTGGACAACCGCGTTCAGGTCCTCAAGTCGGTCCCCGTCAACCTGTCGCTCAGCACCGAGCCCCCAGAGGCCAAACGGGAGCCGTTCAGCAGCCCCGCGGCCGTGGGCTCGGGGGACCCGCCGGCTGTGGCCTTGGTGAAGGCGGAGGTGTACGCTCCCGTCTTCATGACGGGCACCGGGCTCCACTACCGGGTGGACGGGGAGGAGCCAGCGAGGGTGGTGTATGAGCAGAGTCCGTACGAGGTGACCACCGTCAGCCACAGCTCCTACGTGAAGGACGACCAGCAGAGTCCGCCGGACAGCCCCTACGAGGAGGACCGGGACACGGTGAGACCAGACGGACGCTGCAGATCGGGGGTTGTCTTCAGAGACACTACAGCTGCTGACTTAGTAACAGCGGGTGTTGGCTGCTTCTCTGTCACGGGTCAAAACATCAACATATAACACAATCTTATATAAATCTTTTTCCCAACTATCTTTGAATCTGTCGTTGTGCTCTTTGTATTTTCAACAGAAGTACCACACTCCTTCCTCTCTGGCTTCAGACGACTTCTTGTTCCATCAGGAGGGAGTGTAAGTCCCAAAGCGCAATTTTCCACCTGTGTAACCCGCAGATATTCCAACGAGTGCCGCTTTCAAACTGGAACATTCTGTGTTGGTGTGTGTGTGTGTGTGTGTGTGTTCAGTGACAGCTTCCAGTACACGCTGGACGCCACTCGCTCGCTGCGGCAGAAGCAGGGCGAGGGCCCGATGACCTACCTGAACAAGGGCCAGTTCTACGCGGTGACGCTGAACGAGCTCAGCGCCAACAAACGCCTGCGTCACCCCATCAGCAAAGTGCGGGTGAGCGGCCTCCTCCTGTCTGTCGGCGCCGACGCAGGCGACGAGACTGTCGCGCGGCAGTGACCTTTAGTCCGGAAACGATCTGTGTGTCCTCAGAGTGTGATCATGGTGGTGTTCAGTGAAGACAAGAACCGAGACGAGCAGCTTAAGTACTGGAAGTACTGGCACTCACGGCAGCACACGGCCAAGCAACGAGTCCTGGATATCGGTAAGATTTCAGCTTCAAGATGTTTGAAGACACACACACACGTAATGACTGAGTCAAGTGCACGAGCCCACAGACAGATTTCTGTTGTTGTACTTGTTGGAATGCACTTAGCCGATGAACAAGGCATGAACCAACTTAGAACAAACAAGCCCCCGCCCAGCCGCCTGCCTGGGGGTGGGCGGGGGTCAGTGGCCCACGCGCGCGCGCACACACACACACGTCAAGGTCTGGCCGGGACAATCAAGACCTTTAATACATCATCTCGTCTCATTGCCGGGGAAGTAAAGAAAAGCAGAGACATTTTAAAAATCGGGAACTAAAAAAAAAACCTCAGGCAGGTGTTGGATCATAACACGGTTCAGTGAATTTAAACGTCGTATTGCCTCATTCGGAGAGTGTGTGTGGGAAGCTTGGAGGAGTGTTTGCATCTGACAAGCTCAGACCTGCTCGCCAGGCAAAGAGTCAGAGGTATGTGGGAGACTGGGGTTGGATGGGACACACACACACACACACACACACACACACTTGTTGGGACAGGGACTGGAATGCGAGCCACTCTGGTGGTTTTGGTGGGTTGAAAGCCAATCTCGCCCAATTTAGCCCCTCATCTTCATTCTGATGGTCACAGGCACCAAAAACTAATCTGTGCCAGCCTCTTGGTCTCATCTGTGTTTGAAACACTGCGACCGGTTCTGTTAATAGTAGAAAAAAATGGGAAAAAAATCACGATCTGTGTGTCCTGAATAGTTTTTTTTACAAATAGTCAAATATATAAATGAACACAAATATTCTCGTCCCAGAACAAACGTCATCGTCCAGTGGGACGCGTGTCGTTAAAGTCATTTAAGCGAAGGAGCCACAGACGTGCATCAACAGTAGACGACAGGAGATTCCTTCGTTCTTACGTTTTACAACTAAACGTATCAAACATAAAACGTCTTTGAACCTCAGGGCAAAGAGGAAAACACATGTGTCCAAAGAAAACATAATCACAAGCAGGGGAACAGGAACTAAAACTCTGAGACACAAGAAACCGAGGACTTAAATACACAGTGAACAGAACGACACAGGTGGGCACACGTGGCACGTGAGGGAAAGCTGGGGGCTGATTGGACAAAACCCAAGGGAGCTAGAACGAGGACAGAGAACTGGAAACAAGACACAGGTGCAACACATCAGGGACCGTTACAGAAAGCAGTTTTACTGAGTTTGTCCATAAAATTGCTGATTTTCATGTAAACTGAAATGAACCCAAATGACTTTGATGAGTTTCATATGTTTCAGTTCTTTAGTAACTCTGAAATAAGGAACGTTCCGCAGACTTTTCCATCCCCTGTTCCATTAGTTACACTTATCCTGGATTTTGCGGTCACGGCCTTGTAGATTACTGAGTTTGTGCCGAACACTCCAATAAAAAATGGCCGACTGCGTGTTCTGGATGGAGTCGCAGGCCGTCCTCCACCCTGCTGCTGTGGACGCAGGCTGTAACCTGATGCTGCCCAGAGAGCTGATTTGAATAGCGGGAGGAGGAGGGTTTGTTGGGGGGATGGGGGAGTGGAGGGGGCGAATGGAGGAGAGGGGGTCTTCTGCCTCGGGGCCGTATCCCTGAAAGAGTCACTTGAATGGGCTCTTTTAGAGGGTGGGGGTGCTCGCAGAGAGGCATGTGGCCGTGAGCCTCGCTGATTCTACACCTGTTGAGGAGCCAGCAGTCGGATGACGAAGGAGGTCAGGGGTCATTGAAGGTGTTTGGGGTAGTGAGAGGCAAAACAGCACTTCTACGTGTACCGAATCACTAGAATCTGTTCAATAAAAAGATCTGTTCAAAAGATTTGTTCAAAAGATCCATTCAAAAGATACACTGAAAAGATTTATTCAAAAGGTTCGTTCTAAAGATTCATTCACTGAAGTGTTGATAATGTTTTGCCTGGTTATGTAATGTAATCAACTATGTTTATCTCAGTGTTCAGATACAGGCACTTTCGTTTGCGAGTAAAAGTTTCGTATTCAGTGAGTGATTCGTGTCAGTCGACTCGTCCGTTCCCTGTCTTCACCTGCACCACTTCACTGCCACAAATGAAATGAATGAATCTTTTCAGTGATTCAGTACCATTCGCTCAACCAAAAGATTTGTTCTTTCAAATGAATCAATCTTGAACGGAACAATCGTTTTTTGTGTGTGTGTGTGTGTGTGTGTGTTTGGTGCGGGTGGGTGGGTGGGGGGGTTGCTATGACACGAGAGATGCTCTCCCATATACTCACACACGTCATCATCCGGTTGTGTCACTGCCGTCACACAGCTTTATTCATCTGAATCGGTCCCGTGAGCCAAACGGACGCCCGAGTTCCCGCCTGTGACCTTTGAAGCCTGAGAGTTTGTTTGCTCAAGCAGATAAGCTCTTATCTGTTGGAACCGAAGCGTGCCCCTCGACTGCATGTCTTAACAAACAATAGCTACCTGCTTGTGTCATTTATGGGCCAATCTTTTCCTTTTTTTTCTTTTTTTTTTTCTGATAGTCTGATAGTTGAAAGCAGCCTATGCTCAGATTCCAAATGAGACCGTTTGTGATGGCGGATCTAAACCAACCAATCAGTGAAATGAACCACCTCCCTGTTTGTGTCACAGCTGATTACAAGGAGAGCTTCAACACCATCGGCAACATCGAAGAAATCGCCTACAACGCCGTCTCCTTCACCTGGGACGTGAACGAAGAGGCCAAGGTAGAAAGGAAAGACGGTTGGGTGTGTGTGTCGGTGTGTGTGTCGTTCTCCCGTAACGTAAAAAGCCGTACGACGGGTTTTCCATTTTGCTGATTCAGTTGTTGGCAGACATTCAATCGCCCGTCCAAGGATCAGACGCTGACGTTATTTATCTGTCCATCTGTTGTTTGGAGTTGGATGAGTCAGTCCTGTTAATTTCACACAAGTCCTACCGCCATAATATTATATAATCATAATAATATAGTTCCGTATTCCTTTTTCCCAGAAAAATAGAGACAAATTACAGGACATGGACAAGACAAGACGAGACACTGGATTAAATGGAGAATCAGAAGGGTTTTCTTTTGAAATCGAGTCAAATATGTTGTCGGTAGTGAACTACGTCAGTGTCAAGACGGAACCGACTGCCGGTTCAGTTCCTGGTCTCCAGAGACGGACAGCGACTTGGCAGTTGACTCATCAATATTTCAGAAGCCTTCGATTCATAAAGCTGCTGGTCTCCAGCCTGTGTGTCGTCTTCAGTCCTTCACACAACTGATGGCCACTCTCCTTCTTTGTCCCCTTTGTGTGTGTGTGTGTGTGTGTGTGTGGAGCCCACTCCTTTGTGACCGCTCCTTCAATGGAGCCCTGTCGCTGTTTGAACTCCACAGGCCCCCCAGGGCCAACACACACCAATCCCCGTCCCCACCCTCTGTTGTTTGTTTTGCCCTCGTTTCTGTGTGGGACTATGTGTGTGTGTGTGTGTGTGTGTGTGTGTTATGTGTCTCTTTTATTGTAAAAGCAGCCTGGGTACAAAGACGTTGCTGGAGGAAATCCAAGTGCAGTTCACTGGGCTAATATTGACTCTTGTGAGCTCCACGTCGTCCTTCTCTCCGTCCTCTTTCTGTTCATCCACAGACCACTGAGTCTCCACGTCGCTGTCGGAGCAGGTGGAACGCGCCACACACACTCCTGGGGCCCGTTCCACAAAGCAGGTTTAGAGGAAGTCCCGAGTTTGTTTGTTCATCCTGAAATGAAGGAAAAATGTCCAGTTCTTTTATCAATGTAAACTGACAGAAATCAAACCAAACTAAACCAAAATCTATCGGGAACTTTCTTCATTTCCAGATGGACAAACTCAAATCCTAATAAAAAATGTCTTCTTGGATTAAATCAGACCAATAGTAGGACAGAGGACAAAGTCGTTTTTTGTTTTTCCATGAAAACGACGGATACTTTTCAGAAATATTTACCTCTCAGGTTCAATTAGAAATTACACAGAATTTCTTTTTGGCTTAAAATATTGATTTATGAAAAATCCTCTACGGTCAGCCTTCCTTTTTACTCTCTACTTTGATACAAATACACATATGTTTAATACAAATTTAACCACACAAAAACAAGCACATAGAACGGAGGTGAACTCACTCTGATTTATCCTCCGTACAACGTTTTTGGTCGATCTGGACCAGCTGGCGCTTGAAACCAGGAAGTGTCCGTCGCCCTTGTAACAAAGGAGACTGTTGATTTACCGTTCCTTCAACCAGCACGTGAACGTTCCAACACTCACCTGCACTCAAAGCAATAAAACGACTGTGGCTGAAATCCGTTCCGTCCCGTTTTGCTGCCGGGCGAGTTGCGGTTCCTCCAGCGACTCCTGAGGGACACGGTGGTATTAGGTGGACATGACAGACGAGGGACAGAAGATGAGCTTTTTAAAACGTCCTCTCCCTCTTCTGCCGGCAGATCTTCATCACGGTCAACTGTCTGAGCACGGACTTCTCCTCCCAGAAGGGGGTGAAGGGTCTTCCTCTGATGATCCAGATCGACACGTACAGCTACAACAACCGCAGCAACAAGCCGCTGCACCGGGCGTACTCCCAGATAAAGGTCTTCTGTGACAAGGTGAGTCCGGTAGGTTCCTCATGGAGCCCGTCGGAGGAGGACACGAACGTCAGTGTGGGTGAACGATAGAGAGTAAACACACATCCAGTATCGGTGTGACATCAGGACAGAAGAACTGGGCGTGGGAGCGTTTTCTGATTCTGTCTGTAGTTTGTAATTTGTGAACCATCTAGATACGTTATTTTTTGTATTTCTTCATCATTGATGGTCACCGTGTTACTGTTTGTGTGTGAGAGAAGGAGTTGACTCGTGACATCAGTTCTCCCTCTAGTGGTGTCTTTCACTCAGTGCGCCTGCAGACGCCGTGACACTTTTCAGTTCCGTCATGTTTCCCCGGCGGCAGAATTCAGTTTGGATTTTCTCCACTCAGGGAGCAGAACGGAAGATTCGAGACGAGGAGAGGAAGCTTTTCCGCAAGAAGTCAAAAGGTTCGAGCCCCTTTGGGATTCTGCTCTCTGTGAGTTCCGTTTAACTCAAGTGACAACCAACCTGCTCTGTGGTCTCCAGGAAAGGACGGAGGAGTAGGTGTGATCACCGCCCCCAAGAAGTCTGACACCACTTATTTCAAGACCATGAGCGACCTGGAGGCGCAGCCGGTCCTGTTCATCCCTGACGTTCACTTTGGGAACCTGCAGAGGGCCGGACAGGTGCGTTTCCTCGTTCCTGGGCGCGAAAACAGTCTGTGCACCTGCTGAAAGGTGCAGGTTCATCACAGATGTTTCAGAATAACCAGATTCTGCAGAACAGAAATGTCTTCAGACCTAACTTAGGGAGTGTCAAATCTTGATCATTCTTTATTTTTCCTACTTACGAACTACGAACAGCATAAATATACATTGCACAAGTCAATGAATATGATACTAGATGTTGAGAGATATCACACTAGATTATTATTATTCACTGCGGGAATTATATTAATTAAACTTTGGAAAAAAATTAAGAACAAATTTGAGAATTTTAAAATTCAATTGTGGGAATTTTTTTTTTTTTAAATTCTGGCTTCTTCTGTTTTTAAACACAATTATCAGAATTTATATCTAGACTTTGTATTTTTGATATATTCTAGATATTTTTTGGAATTTTACATCTTCGGCCCGTGTTTTTGCAGGTGTTCACCTTCAACACAGAGGAGATCGACAGAGAAGGGTGAGTGTGCATCATTTCCATCCAGGTACACGGCAGCAAACAGGAAGGACGCGCCACCACAAATGCAAACGAAACGGCGTTGAAGCCCGGCGCCACGTGACCCCTTTTGTTCCCGCTGGTTTTCAGGAGCGTCCTCGTGAAGAGGATGTTCAGGCCGTCAGATGAAGACCTGTGTCCATCACCTCAAAAACAGATCAAAGAGGAGACGCAGAAGCGAGGTACGCGATCTCAGGAACGACGTCGAGTCTCATCGTTTCAGACGAGTAAAATGATCATTTGACGTTCTGACTCTCCGCTGCAGTGCTGCTGTACGTACGGAAAGAGACGGACGAGGTCTTCGACGCGCTCATGCTCAAGTCTCCGACGCTCCGAGGGCTGATGGACGCGGTGAGCGACGCCCGTCTTGTCCTTTAACGAACCACTACTCGTCTCCCGCTCACAAAACCTGCTCTTCTTCGTAGATCTCAGAGAAATACGGCGTGCCGCTGGAGAAGATAGCCAAAGTGTACAAGAAAAGCAAAAAAGGGTGAGTGGGAGAACGTCCATACCTCCACGCTAGCATACGTTGGTGTTACCGTAATTATATGACTATTTGCACCATCAGAAAATCTTGAACCGTTACTGAAAGCTGAGAAGTTGCACTTCGCAGTCAAGTTGCTGTCATTACGGTAATGACTCGAGCCAATGTGATTACTGTAAAGACGGCAACGGCGTTGTTGGGGACCTTCTGATCATAGTTCTGTAATTACGGTACGCCAATGTACGCTAGCGCCAGTGTATCGTAGCGCTTTACGTCACGGTTGCATTTTGCGTCAGGATCCTGGTGAACATGGACGATAACATCATCGAGCATTACTCCAACGAAGACACCTTCATCCTCGACTTCGAGAGCTACGCCGACGCCTACAAGATCACGCTGACAGAGATCTGAGCGCTGAAGGACGGCAGCTGCCGGCTGCAGACACGCGGCCGGTTGGCTGGAATCTACATGGCTGCTATTGACTGGCTGGAGCGACAATACAGGAGACGGCGCCGCGCCGGGGGGGGGGCGATCAGCGGACTCCACTCGTGGGTTCTGTTACACGGTGAAACATTGTCTGTGCAGCAGGAGGACACACCGATTCTCTGGTTGTTTTTACGGACGGAGCACAGATCTGCTCATCCCTCCTGTTGGTGTTTATGTCTGTACATACTTGTGTCTTTGCCAAAGTCCCATGAGACGCCTGATGAACCACAGCATGAATTAGTTCACCTTGACCAGCGGCCCCTTTGCATGCCACAGCCTTTGTTTATTTTGTAGTTTTTAATATTATTTATTAATGCTTTGTAACGGCGATGCTTTGCAATGTATCCGAAAATTTCAAGTACTTCACATTTCAGTGGCGAAAGAGAACGTCACCCCCCGTGAGATGGCTGGTGCAACTTTTTACAAACTTGTTTTGATCTTACAGAGATGTTAACAATAAAACAAGTATCCTAAGTGTTTATTTGTAGGGCCAAACATGAGATAGACTGAGATGGCTGTTACTGAAAATAATAAAGATATAAATGAGATTTGTAATGTGAAAACAAACTATGAGCTCTTGAAGGATTTATTTTCTTTTAGTTTTTGACTTAAATGTTATGTTATATATGTTATAGGGAATAATTATGTTTTCACCATTACCACAAAGAGACATTCACCCTGATCTACTTCAGATCTATTTTTACATAAGGGACGATTTATGAAGGGACATTTGTCTTGGCTACACGTTTGCGTTGGTCTGTCTTGTGTTGTAAATTCGTTTAAGAGGCGACACTGAGTCACTGCAGCATGACTCAGCAGCACCAAACACCCTGCAACTCTCAGTCAGGACTCAACGCGTGTGACCACAGGTGAGTGTTTGTCCGTAAACTGACTGGTTAACGGAGTTTTACCAGTCAGGTGCTGAGGAGGAGGTTGGGTGCCCCCTGTTGGTGTGGAGTGTAAAACGAGCTGGTCCACATGAGTGACATCAGTTCACATTTGTGGATGGTGATGATGTTAAATTAAAAAAGACATTTGTTTGTACAAGCCACTGGGTTTGTGATGTTGTGCTGTGGAAATAAAACAACTGATGTCCATAGATCTAATAGCTGGATCCCCAAACTCAACGACTGAGGCAGCAGTTCCCCCATTTTGTCTTTATTTGAATAACAAAATGGACCTCCTATATAGAACACAGAATGCATGGAACAATACAAAACCTACAAAACGATGTTCTTTGTTCGACAGATAACAACTGTACAGTAGAAATGGAGACAATACTGTGTGTTTTCTTTGTTACTCATCTACATTTGGCACTTGACCACAAGATGCTACTGAAGTGAAATGGGGGACTAAAGTACCTGATTCCCTGCGTCGTGTGTGCAGGTGCCAGAAAAATCCCTTCCAAAGTCACATTCACTCTGTTCTGTTAGCGAACCGTTCATCTCTGCGCTTCATGGTCAGGAGAACCGTTAAACATGTGACAGCGCAGTCAAAGTTTTGCGGCTCCCTGGGAAGTACGAGGGAAGAGGGATGGAGTGGTGAGATATGTTTTGTTTCCAGTGGAAAGGGGGAAAAAGAAGCTACGACATGTCGCCATTGAAGCTGAACGGGGTACGTGTGGTCCTCTCCTCCTCCACGTCTCTAGCATAAATAGGAGCAGATATACTGTACAACTTCCTTTCATGTCAAAATTGTCAAGTAAAAGAAAAGGTTTCTCGTCACATTCCAATAACTTATATGTTTTAAAGTGAATCTCACATAGTAAAAGAATATATAAGTACATACTATACATCTACACTGTTTTCTTTTTTTGTTTGTTTGTTTGCTTACACACTTGTTGAACCGTATCTGAAGAAAGAAAAATCACAGCTCTGTTTACATGCACAAGTCAAGTTCATGTAGGACGTGAATGTGTGTGTGTGTGTGTGTGTGTGTGTGTTGAAAACAGAACACATAAAAAGTCACTTTCAAAAAAAAAAAAAAAATTTGAAGTGAAAGTTACCCTTCATTTCCAAATCTGCCGTTTTGGTTTGATGTAACGTTCCTCCCAAAACATCTTCTAAAATCAGTCTTTAAAACTGTTAACTGTTAATTTAAAACCTACATTTCCCAGACGTCGTCGTCTATGTGCTGTGAACGGTCTCCGACTGACTTACTTCATTTCATCCAGTGTGAACATGGAGTCAGACTGCAAATACAACTCAACACAAGGAGACGGTTCCCTTTCATCAGGAGGAAAACAAGAAAAACAAACAGGAAACCTGAACGCGGCTCAATTTTTGGTGGGGAGCAAACGGACACCAGAAACGTGTCCTGGCTACTTGGATTCAGTGTTTGACCCGTCGTCCTAGACGCTGTGTGTTTGTACCGTATGAGAGGCGAGCTGCGTGGACGTCAGGCTTTGGTATTCGTCGTATGTCCAGCTGCTGTCTGCCGCTACCGTTCCATGTCAACAATCTGGGTCAGCTGGGAGAGACTCTGAAACGTGAAAATGACGCTAACTGCGGTGGGAACGGTCCGCGTGTCTACTGGCCGGCACTGCTGGGGTCGCACTGAAGCAGCCGGACGATGGACGGGTCGTTCTTCGCTCCCTCCACAAACTCCTCCAGAGACAGTTTGCCTGAGAGACACAGAGGAGCAGACGGGAGGGGGGGGGGAGACGGTGAGCGGGGCGTCAAAGGACTCGCTGACTCATCAGTGTCAAGACTCAGACGCCCGACGTCACCTCCAGGGGGTCGGAGCAGAAGAAGAACCACCAAGTGTCTTAAGTAAAATAAGTGCAATGTCAGCAATAATCTGCCTCCGTTTGTCGGTGTTTCACTTCAGGATTGAAACACCACTGATCTCTGGTTCTCACCGAAACACTGCGACAGGAACAGCACTTACTTTTACTGAATTAACAGTTGCAGTGGGTGTTTTGTAACTTTTACTGTTTGTAAATTCATCCCGGGGGAGGTGTGGCGGGCCACTCTTGGTGACTCCTTTTTTCATGCGTTGTCAAACTACTTTAAAAGGAGTCTCTGGACTCCTGTGGTTCTACAAACATCTAGAATCGCGTGGATGATCTGTTTTACCGTCACGATTTGTGTCCATCTGCCTGAAGATCTTATCTGTGCGTTTCTCAGGCGTGGACTCGTCCTCGGGCATCTTCATCACAGAGGAAACCATTTTGTAAATGGCCTGGAGACGGAGAGAGAGAGCAGCGATAAGTCACAGAGGCTGTCGTATAATCGGTTTCCAGAGCTGGGGACTGCTCTGGGGGGGGCGTAGTCACGTCATGTTTACTGGGAGACTCATAACGGCAACCGAGGATCAGCTGCACACTGTGTTTCGGTTACATGTCGAGATTAATTGGCTGTAAATGTTAAAAAGAAACATTTCCAGCCAATTCATCTCCAAATCTCTGTCAGTAGGACGACACTGTGAGGTGTGTCATTGTAGAAAATGCATTTTCAAATAAAAAGCCCAAAGCTAATGACAGTATAACTTTATAAACCTTCAACTCTAAGTGTGCAGGACTGGAGTACGTACAACGTACAAGTATTCAAGTTTCAACAAAGAGAACAGAGTTATAGTTTAAGGGAAGTCCAATCCACAGGCTCAGTGTGCTCAGAACAAAAAAATAATTCTCTTTCACCATTTGTGGAGATTGTGGAACCGACTGAGAACTGAAATTAAAAACACTGACGTCAAGAAAGGATTCATAGGAGGTACATGGATTAATAACTACCACACTACCATTACCAAGTAATGTTTGATATTTGGATTAACATGTTGCAGGAAATTGTAAATTTACTGTCAAAACAATTATCAATGAGGACGTATCGGGGAGGATTGGATAAGTTGACACTTCCTCTTACTCCTTTTCACTCATGTAAACTGAGATGTTTAAGAATTGTCAGATGCCTCTTACTGTTCTGTTATGATTTCCTGCTGTTCAGTTATTTCCATTTTTAGTATTTTATGTTGTTGTTTTACATGACTGAAATAAAGACAATCAATCAATCACTGATGGAAAAAAAAAAAAAAAAAGACTGGACACGGAGTGAGGCTGTAAAAACACAGCTGTCGGCTGTAAGGACCTTCTAGAAGTGAACACCTCTGACGGGGAGAATGAGGGGACACGTTAGCCGGCGCTCTGCTCAGCTCAGTGCAGCGATGGACTGACGTAACATGTCAGGGAATCTGTGGGCGCCGGGAGTGTTGGAGGCGTCGGCCCGCTGGGACCCTGTGGGAGGCTGTGGTCGGACCTCTACAAACACACCACAGGAGCTGCTGCTTTCTAAAATTACGCAGCAGCTGGGTTTTCCTGCTGTGGCAGATGGAGACGCGATGCGGCAGCTGGCGTGGACGGCCGAGCAGGAGGAGGCGCCTCGGGACCAGAGGACGTGGTGCCCGCGCCAACAGCTAGGAGGACCGAGGGCAACGAAGAGCAGAGAGTGATGCCGAAGTGGAAGGAAGCGAAGACGCACTCACCGTGACGATCTCCAGCATCTCCGCCTTGCTGATGTAGCCGTTCCCGTCCAGGTCGTACATGCTGAACGCCCACTTCAGCTTCTGGTCCAGGCGGCCGCGTGAGGTGACGCTCAGGGCGATGATGAACTCCCTGAAGTCGATCGTTCCGTCTCCATTCGTGTCAAACGTGCGGAAGACGTGCTCTGCGAACTTGGAGGCGTCGCCGTAAGGGAAGAAGTTGGCGTAGATCTTCTTGAACTCCTCCATGGAGAGCGCGCCGCTGGGGCAGTCCCGCAGGAAGCCTTTGTACCACTCGGAGATCTCGTGCTCGGTGAAGTCCGTGTTGTCGATCAGGTCCTGCATGACGTCGGGACGGAGCTTGCTGTTCTGTTTGCCCATGGCTGCTGCTGCTTGGGTCGAGGGCGATGTGATGTGGTGGCGAAGTCGACTGAGAGACAGAGAGAAGGTTGTTAGCGTTCACTGTCTTACTGGTGTTTGTTCAGTGGATATTCAGTACGTTGAATTATACCACGGTCTGGGTGAAAGCTCTTTTCTGATAGGCTGGCAGTCGTGCATTAAAACTGTGTAATGTACATGTAGTTCAGGCTCCTAGTTAACTTTCCTAATATCCATCCATTATATCGGAAATTGGACAAGAGGGATGCTGTAGAAGAAAAAGAAATGGAGACAAAAAAAAAGACTCAAATCAAGCTCAAAACATCCCAGAGAAGTGACACTTGAAGATCCATTTCTGCTTCTTTGGTATACGGGGGCTAATCAGCGTGTAGGTGTGTGTTAAGGACAAGGCGAATCCCGACGTAGTGCGAGTATAAAGTTACTGAATGAGACCAGTGAAGTCGCAGCATGACGCAGCGTCATGTTTTGATGATGGATATCACCCTGCAGAGTCCCTGCTTCTGTTTCACCACAGACTTCCTCCAGGCTGAACGGTGCCAACAAGCACTTTTCAACCAGCGCTTTCATTTACGTCCCACAAAGAGTAAGAATATGAACCGATCCAAACTGCAGACGCCTCGATGGTTCGACTGCTCTGGAGAAGATTTCGTCCGCTTTCCTTGAGATTCAATGAATCCATTCAGCGAACAAATTGAGGGCAGCTGACTCCAATCACACGGCCCGTTTCACCGCACTGCTTAGACACGGTCGCGTGTTTGTCACAGACTCGACGCAAACGTATATGAAACCAAAACCTGAATGTGTTCCCCACACAAAACTAGATCCGCCAACGCCAAAAACCCACCTACCGGACCACCACATGTGTGCACACAAGCAGCGCATCTCTGCAAATGCACCCTTCATTTCCTGCAGGAACTCTGATGCCTCAGCCGATAAACCACCCGCCCTGCTCTCCATTAACGTTCTCTATCGTCTGCGCGCTGCCTCACACAGAAAGCTGTGACCGCTGAGTTACACTCCAACAGGAAGAAGAGCAGAGGACGTGGCCCATCAACGGGTCCTGTGGTTAATGTGCTTAGCACTTTCTCTTGTCTCTGCTGGCTGCTGCTAAGCTCAGCGGGCTGAACACAGAGGGGAAGCTGTTCTAAGCTTAGAGGAGGATAATGTCGGGCCACTTTACTGTACACTCTCTTCCAAGAGGGCCAGATTCATTTCCTCAGTGTTTTTCTGCTTCCCCTTAGGCTGGTTCCTGCAGAAACGGACCAGTCAGTAGATCTAAGTCATTCATTACAGGTCAATCAGTGCCACTGTGTAAATTGATTTGAATTCTCCTGGAGTCAGCTGGTGTATTAATTGATCAAAGCTGCAGTAGACGAGCATCCACTGTCATGTCACCATGGAAACAAGACAACACTAATGATTTAAGCAGGATTAATCTCTGGCTCCTTCTCACACGTTTCATAAGGAGCCAGTTATGATCTTAAAATTAACTAAACAGTGGGCTCCAATAGCCAGGTGCCAATCTAATGACTGTGTTGTTGTTGCTCTTATCACTTTGACAGCAGCGTGAGCACTGGAGCTGCGTGAAAAGGAGATTAGCACCTGTTGACACACTCGTTACCACCGGGAACATTACACATCCACAGCAACATGTGTCTGACACGGGCGCACAGAGCGCAAAAAGACAAATCAGCACACTTTTATTTTACCGTCTTAGATCTACATGTGCCCACGTACAATCTCAAACATCAAAACACAAAAACAAACAGCACACAGCGACACCAACTACAGAAACAGCGCCACAGTGAAAGAACCATCCGTTTCCGGCTCAGACCGAGTACACGGGAGGCGTGGACGCCTTACCTAAATGAATCACAATGGAGACGTGGGGTCAGACTGCACACACGCGACCCCTGTGTGGTAAAATAAATAATCTCCCTTACAAGACGAATGGACACCGTCACAGAAGGGGGAGCAGTAACACAGCGGCTGTTTTTGGGATGTTTATGTCCTGACTGCGACACACAGACGCTGGAACCGAGCAGACTCCTGTCTGATTGGCCGACTGAGCGGTTTGTAAGACTAACACCAGTAAATTACTCAAGGTTGGATGCTGGGGTTGTATGCAGCCGGGGTAACTTCATTCTCACCGACGTCGTTTTATTAACTTTCATCCAGACAGACTCACCCACATGGAAGACACTTTCTGCATTTTAATTGCGTCATGGAGTGAGGGACATTTCTGTTTCTTGATGCTGTGTTGTCATGACGACCGCGCATACAATGGCTCATTTTTGGCAGCGAAAGGCCCCAAAATATATGACTTTACACGGGGGCTTTTATTCACAGTAGCAATTAATTAGTTTTTTCTGAGAAAGGTGGCAGCTTGTTTAATTGTTTGCTTTTAGCTGAGGACCTAATCACACCGGCTGTTTACACATTTATGTGAAGGACGGCGCCAAATACAATGTTCCCTTAGGTCCTTTACTACACAAGGTTACCAAGTTTAATTATTGTTCTTGATGGATTTACAACGGCAACAGAACACAACAAGTTATAACATCAATATTCAAGCTGACATTTCATGTTTGTTGCTGCAAATAATTATTCCACCATCCATCTGTTCTGTTTAAATTTATTGCTCATTCTCCAAAATGCCAAAGAATAATGAAAAATACCCAGCGTGGCATCTTCAAACTCAAACATCAAATTAAAGCTGCAAACTATCACATTTATAAATCACATTTATAAATCCACTAACAACTGCCTACTTCATTTATTCATAAACTGTGAAGATAGACTCTTGATTACTTATTGTACCGACTGCATTGTTTCTTAAATATTCTTAAATTCTTAAATAATCTCTCTGAAAAATGATATTTTTACTGACAATATTCAATGCATGTCAATGATATTATAATAATATAATATATATAGTATACACAATACGCCTAGAACCCACTGTTTGGTTGACCAGACACAAATCTGTTCCATGGTTGATCTACTTCATAACCGATGCACCAATGGTTATGATTTTTGAAACACACACACACACACACACACACACTTTCTGCTTCTCCACTAAGATTCAATAATTCAAATAATCCATCTGAAAGCGTCGATTAAGAGGATTGGAGATCGGCTGTTCAAAGGGTCGGACGATCCTCACGCTCTTGATAAAGACTAAATTGTTGTGTTTGTGCTGAACGTAGCAGCTTTGGATAAATGTCGCTCCTCGAATGAATGTAATCTGATCTGACGTAAATTGTACCCTCTCCCTCCTGACTGAAGCTTTGGGTGTATTTTTAAAAAAGAAATGATGGGATGAGAGTTCAAACTGTCACTGAACATCCCTTCAAGCAGACACCCTAAGAACTTGTCTATTTCTGGCACCTGACGTCTCAGAGATCGCTGCCTACAATTAACCGTTAAGACTCTTATCTGCCGCTGCAGGCCGACCTGTGATGCCACCGTTACGTAAGCGAGGTTTTGCAAAGCGCAGAGGTCACGTTGTGTGAGACGAGTTGTGTCACTGGGAACGGCCCCCTCGCATGGACAAGACAAGGGTGCGTCGGGCAGGAGAGCCTGAGATGAGTTGGTCACCTCAACTTGAACGGTATTAGCAAGAACATGCTGTCACTTTCACGTCTTAGTGTCAGGGAGAGAACTCACACCATCATCAGACATGCAGAGGGTAAGAACCACCTGTGGGGCTTTGAGACGCCTTCAACTGGCAGAATCCAATGGCAGCTCAGCCCAGTCATATGTCTGTGACATCTGATATCTAAAGAATTCTAATTTACGACAGAAAACCAGAAATGCATTTTAAGTCTACTCCAGTGTCAACTTTCCGATTCCATTTCTTAACTTTGGTTTTCAACATTTCACAATCGTAGCCAGAATAATCCATTAACACGTCTCAGTGTTTCTAATCCCCCGCTACAACGGAATGCAGCTTTGACTGAAAAAGTACATGAAAGAAAGTAAATGGACCACAGTAAGAGACAATCAAATCAAATATGAAATAACTTCATCAATGCAGTAAAGAAAGTTGACAGTAGATTATTCTCTCATTTTTTCTATGATCTTTGCGTGACAAAAAATGTTGTGCATCTTTGTACATCCACTTGTCAACCGGGATGAAACGTGCATTGAGCAAAGTGCTGACATATTTTGTTAATAACAGTAATGTTCCAGCAGACTCGGAAGTGGCCTCAGAGGACAACACACCTGCTGCCCTCTGGTTTTCTGACTTTTAAGTGAAAGTGTTTTTGTTCTCGTTGATGTCTACATGGTATGGGCCCAGTTTAAGGATCTTTGAGTGACAGGCCCTTCACACGACATTGATCCCAGAACATCTCCCAGCCTGTTACATAACAGACCAAAGCCTCCATTTATAGTCTGCAGGTAAATCTTAGCCCGAGTCCTGCAGATAATCACAGGACAGGGGGAGTTTGAGAGCAGGGCGGAGCCAACAGGGAGAAAGACATTTCATCGCAGTCAGTCAGTTTAGGAACGACACACTGAATAATTATCAGACCTACAAGAGGAGCAATGTGACATTTAACATATGTAACTGTTCATTTTCAGCAGCTCAGTTAAACATGTAGAACACAACATTTACACATTTTAGCAGCAGCAGCACAGCTTCTCCTCCCATTTTATTTTTATTTTCACGTCGTTTCTGCATCTGCATGACACTTGCAACATGATCCCAGACGCAAATCAACATTCATTACAGAAAAACGACTGAAGTTACCGAACACTGACTTGACAAGAGGTCCGCAGATGGGGACATGTGGTCAGGAATCGGGTTTCCTGACATTTATACAGACGACATTCTGATGCAGGGAGAGCAGAGCCTGAACGTCTCGCAGTCTGCATTCTCAGAGCTTTACTTTTTGAAGCTAAACAAATGATTTGTAGCAGGAGTACAAGCCAGCTGACTGTCTGAACATGAGCCATCAAAGCTGCTCTGTTTGCTCACCATCAGCTCCTCTCTCATTTTATCTGAATGTTTAATTTACACGCTTCCGTGTTCAACATGTGTTTTTGTGCTTCTACCAGCGGTGACGTCACATGTTTACTGTCACACTCATTAACATTACATGTGGCTCATTAATCCTCTTGGTTGTCAGGTGGCACTCAGTGAAGTCACATGTTCCAGGTGTAAATGTGTGTTTGACATTCACCTATTCTCTCCACCAGCAAACTGCCGGTTGATTTCGTTGCAAGTGGGTTGATATTTAAGGCATGTCAGTGGAGTGCTGAAGCATCAGCCACATCCTTGTATGCCTGGAATAAGTATAACCTTCAGTCTTCAGAAGAACAAATTCAGACGAGAGTGCAGTAATAAGACAGACGTTTTACTGCGGCTTCGGACTTCCGCATCTGGCTGATCTTCCAGTAACTACAACCTTTCATCCACTGCAGTATGGCAGAGTGTTTCTCGAACCAAACAGTAACGAGATGGTCCGTCGGCAGCTCACGCACAATATTTAATGGCGTGCAACACATGCAGAAAGTGTAACATTTTGTCACATCACAAACTATGCTCAAGTCTGACTTGTAGTTTGGATAGGACCATTTGTGCGCACATGTCTGCCTGACAGATTGTCTCAGACCATCACTGAAATGCGGCTGCAGCGCAGCATAGCTTTGGGAGCACACGCAGACTCACGTTACACGAGTACCGTGACAAATGCTGTTCAGAGCGGCATGCTTTGGCGGCTCTTTCTGACGGCAACTCAATCTCTGGTGTAAGGTCAGAGCTGACAGCCCAACCAGGAACGCAGTCTGAGGAGAGGAAACACTCTGGATCGACATGTTATGTTGTATATATTCTGCAAAACAGAAGTCTCATCGATTTTTGGCTATGGAGTGAAAAAAGGTTTCACAGGTGGTTCAGGGACCTGCAGCCTTTTGGTACCGAGTCTCTGTCTAGCCGCAGCCGCCTCGGTTGTGGTCGACAGTTGTGCCTATTACATTATTGTTATATATTATAAGTCAAGTAAAGTCAACAGCAAACATTTCTATGAAAGCGCACAACTTCCTCAGACACTTAACGTTTGAGCTCATGAAATTTTGTGTATCTCATGTCACATCACAACAGTGGAAGAAATGCTGCTACACCAGTGGTTCTGGAAAAAAAATGTCATCTCGTTAATATTGTCACTTTGAATTAAGCTGGTTTTCAAAA
>CAAKHB010000224.1:138713-161906 GCA_901007665.1 Aeoliscus strigatus | reverse complement strand
TCGATTTTTGGCTATGGAGTGAAAAAAGGTTTCACAGGTGGTTCAGGGACCTGCAGCCTTTTGGTACCGAGTCTCTGTCTAGCCGCAGCCGCCCCGGTTGTGGTCGACAGTTGTGCCTATTACATTAATAAATCTAGTTTATCTCTAGTTATTGTTCTTGGTGTGGACGCACTTAATCAGTAGAACCTCCTCTGGAGATGAGCCCTCCACAACCACTGGGGTTGTTGTGTAGGATGCACATGAGCGTCATTTATTATTGCTGTTTCCTCCAAAAGAAGTGAAGTTTAAGTTATTGTTATATATTATAAGTCAAGTAAAGTCAACAGCAAACATTTCTATGAAAGCGCACAACTTCCTCAGACGTTTGAGCTCATGAAATTTTGTGTATCTCATGTCACATCACAACAGTGGAAGAAATGCTGCTACACCAGTGGTTCTGGAAAAAAAATGTCATCTCGTTAATATTGTCACTTTGAATTAAGCTGGTTTTCAAAATCATATCAAACAGAAACTACATGAATCATTTTGTTGATCAGATTATACTGTAGTTTTCAATATGAGTGAGAAGCACCACAAAGAGACATGCTTATTTTCATATAGCTCACCTCAACGAACAATAGAAGATGAAATAGAATAGAAGATGAAACAATTGATTTTTTTTTAATCCAGCATTTCTCAAATATGTTAAAAAAAAAAGTCAGTTGTAACTTTTTTAGATTTTGTACAACTAGAGGACAAAAACGCCTTGAAAACACTTTCATGCCTGTAATAACAAAAATACCTGATAAAGCGTCTCTGATTCACTGAATCTTTCTACAACCCAATCCAACCTTCCTTTGTGAAACCTGCGGCAGCAACTTCATCATAATGCAGCACACATGCACATCCATTGTCAGCCTGCGAGCTTCGTGCGTCAAGGCGCTGCAGAAAACCACCGTCATGACAGAGAAGCCATTATGAGGGAGTGAATGAGAACAAGATAAAAAGTGTCGGCCACTGCGAGCGGGCGGGCCGACGGAACTGCAACAGACTCTGGAATGGACAAACACACATGCCTGCCGTAACACACTCAAATTGTCAGATTGCACAAAGATGGGGCCGTTTACTTTGCAGTGATTATCTACATGCGTCTCTCCCTCAAACTGCCTCAGCCCTGCAAAGGCTGCGGAGATGGAAATGTCAATCTGTCTGATGACTAAACAACGTCCTGCCAGAGATCTCGGCTGTGCAGTCGGTGAGAAATGGAGTTTTCTCTCCAAAACGTCTGTGCGGCAGGACGAAATCTAATTGTGATGCTCCGTCTCCTTTCAGTTTTCCACTCATCCCCACTTTCTCTGTATCGCTCTTCCCATCTTCTTTCTCCAAAAAGCTCTAATTCAATTCACCCAGACAAGCATAAGTACAGAGGATGCAGCCAATCTGACCCACAACATATCCACAAGACACCCACGCGGATCAAAATAGAGCTCAGTGTTCAAATTTAGCAGCATTTTGAAATGTTTGGAGCAATGCTGTTGACACCAAGGGGGCTATTATGACTCAGCTCCACCCTTCTGTCAGCGCCTCTACAGGTCTTAAAGTTTTCCTGCCATGTTGCATTGGCTGTCTGACGTACGAGGAGGAGAAGGATGGTCATTTAATGTTAGGTTTCTTCACAAAAACACAAAGTTGTTTTCTTAGTTCTCTCTGAATGACCGTTTATGCATGTTTTGTTTGTCCATCTGGATGATTGAACATGTTTTTTCTTCATGTCTTTTCACGCCATCAGCCTGCGGGACCATCTTGTCAATGTTTTTCTGGATTATACCTGAGGGAATTCATCCATCGTTAGGAGGTCTCATACAGCCATAAACACACCTAAGGTATTCAATTACCAAAAGTGCTTTTCACGCAGACATAAATTCTAATTCTACAAGCCACTTTGTGAGGAATAAAGCTCATCTTCTTCTCCTTTAATCCTCAAAACTACTTTAAGGGCTAGATTGTCTGGTGAGAAACCTAAAACCTGGATGATAACACGCTTTGTCATACAAATAAATATTCCAATGACTTTTTGCGCCACTTGATTTTACATGCAGTATAGACTGAATATCCTCACATGCGAACAGCTGGATATGAAAAATGATACTTGCAAAATGACATTATGAAACATTTCTTGTCAGATGTGTAAATAACTGTCAAATCACACCACTGATAAAACTGACAAATTTGCTTGTCCAAAACCCAAAGTCATTTAGCTGTTTGTTTGGCTCCAGTGTGGATTCAACTGTCTAATGTTATTTTTTCTTTCCCTAACCAGTACTTAAATTAAAATATTAGATAATCTTGTTGTCTAATTTTTTTTTAATTTCTTTTTCCATTTTTACACGTTTAGACAGCTCAGCTGGATGGAGTTACAGCGGATCCCTAGCGTCTGATACCTTCATATAAATGCTACATACAGAATAATTCACACACTCAAATTAGAACCAAACATACAAAGTGAATATTTAGTCTCTTCAAATGGTACTACACCATTAACAGAACACTTCCACTTACCAGCACCAATTGAATTGACAGATCAGACAGATAACCCTAACTCACTTGTCAGGCAGCTCTGGTCCAGTCAAACCACCTCCTCTGCCCACTTCCCATCCACTGACTGACTGATGTGTTTGCTGAAATGAGATACCCTGTCTGCTGTGGTGGCAGGACTCTGCCTCACTTCCTGTTCAGCCCCTATAGTACTCTGGCGCTAGGTGAAGGAGTAAAAGAGCTGCTCCTGTGCTTTGAGACGGGAGTGGAAACCTCATCCGCTTACAAATGTAGGTGAAGCTTGATCCGCTGCTAGCATCTTGTTGGTGCTGCTGCACCGGAAACTTGCGGAGGGGGAGTGTGAAATGTGTAATTCTCCTCCCCTAACAGCTGTGTGTTCGAGTTAAACGGCTTCGACTTGCGAAGAAGTTAATTGAACAAAGATAGAAAATGAAAAAAGTTACAGGAAGCTGAGCGGGGTGAAATTCGGAGGGAGCGACATTAGCGACAACTTAACTTACCGGGCGGTGAAGTTGCGGCGGAAGGTCTGTTGAAAGTCGGTTTAATAGTCCATTACCCCGCGTCACCGCAGCGGAGAGTGAGTGCGTCTGCGACGACAACAAGCTGGGCAACAGGTTGCAGGAGCCACACAGGAGCTGGAGGTTCCCGGGTCCGCTCAGTCCAAACTCCGGCAGTTCTTCTTCAGAGCTGCAGCACAGACTCAGCATAGCCCTGCAGCTCCTCGCCGTGACGTCACACAAACGGGGTCATGTGATAGTGCGGCGGCCAATGAGAGCCCGCGTTGTCCTGGCAACAAGAACCCGGCACCTGGATAGTGATTAGCATGTTCAGCCCAGTTTAAAACAGTGGCGAACGTTTTCTGAACATGAAGTTTTGGGTTTTTTTAATCATGTGAACAATGTTTCTTGTTGTTGTGTGGTATTGTGGTTGTATTATATTTTTTTATTTAGAGAAAAAAATGTATCACTACTTACTACTGCAAGCAAGCACATATAAATCATATACTATAGTACCTATCAATGATTTATCATTTATATATGTGGATTGTTTCACATCCATATCTTCTTGTGAAACACATTTTTCCCCTGGAATCCATACTGGGTTTTTTCCCTGTGTAATATTTTAAGTTTCAAACACTCTACCTCCTCAGAAAATGGACGTTCTGACATTCTAATAAAAATCATCGTTTTGTGAAGGCTGTTTGAATTTTATACCAAATCAGATGTAAGAAAGTGAGGGGATGCTGAGTGTACATTTTGAATTGACTTTAAAACTCTTTCAGAATCTCCATGTAGCTCATTATGATTTGCCTAATGTCTGCAGGGTGCATGCAAATGCATTTTGTCAATAAATGGAATCGTTTTGTATTTTTTACATAGTGAGCAGTATTTGCAAATTGGCTTTTTGCCTATACAAATGAGAAGATGACTTAATTTTGAATTCTGTACAATATGCTTGTACCTCCAGGTGAGATGTTCTGTTAAAGTGGGAACATAATGAGCTTAACAGATTTATTGCACGATGATGATGAGAACGCTTATGATGATCGCCACCATGAGTTTGCTGTGGCCCAGTACAGGTGTTCTCATGCAGGCACATTGACAGCCATGCTTTGCCTAAGGTGATTACTGGGAGTGAAAGCCACGGGGCTTATTCAGCCAGTGTTCCAGGGAGCATGTTGTTAATGGCCTTATAAAGCACTCTTAGTACCCCCCCCCCCTCCTCCTGTTGAGTCAGCAAAATCCTGACCACGACGACAGTCAATGAATGTACATGGATTCATTGCATTCGAAAAAGTATAACACGTGTTTTGATGGCTCTGAGACATTAAAGGCACATGCATGCCCAACCACAGATCTCAGCTGTTTGCAATGTTACAAATGCGCTGTATGAACGCAAGTATAAACACAACACAGTGTGTTCTAGGTGTTTATTGAAATTCAAACTTCCTCATGTTTTTAATGCATCAGCAGGATGAGTAGTGCCATGTCATCCTGGCATTGTTAAAGCGATGAAACTTGTGTATCTCTGTTTCAACCTTGCAATTCACTCTTAACACAAGTGAGGGCTCATCAGTGAGTTTGACCCTGAGGGAGAGTCCCTCAGTGCTGTGGAGCTACCGTCTGACTAATAGGTTTGCATAACATTGATCTGACTGCAAGTACACTGAAGAGCAATCCGCCAACTGCTGGCCCCCCTGTCCACACACAACCACACACACACACACACGCTTCAGTGAGGCAGCTGGCAGCTCAACCACCAAGAAGCTTTGAGCCAGAGAGCCACCTTCTAAATCAGCCGGCCCATGGCTCTACACGGGCGCTGTCATTAGGTAACAGCAGCTTTAGAGACGAGGCTAAGTAGTCCGGTCCTGGATGGAGAAGCCACTGATCTGCGCGGTGGAGGACCAGCAGCCTCTTCTCACTGATTATCTGTTATCTAACCACACAGAGCTAACCTTGTGCTGCTCTGTGGCGCGTGTCCAATGTTTTGAGGTGAGCTAAGCTGTCTGGCAGGCGTTCCCTGGCTTGTTATGAAAAGTGGATTGAAGATATGACAGAAATAGTGTCATACGAACAGATGTTGGCGAGAATAAATAACAATGGGGAGAAAAATAATGGGCCATTTTTATGATGATAACAGGACATGAGTTAATAATAATAATACAGTTTCATGCACACATGCAGCTCAAAGTGCTTTACAATAAAATGATTGAGACTTTAAAATAAGATAAAAATGATTAAGAGGCTTTAACACAGTCCTAAAAAGGTGCAGGCACAAGCCTGTTAAAAGGTGTTTGTTTTAAGCTTATTCTTTAAAACATTTAAATGTTTCCCTGACATCTGCAGGAAGTGTGTTCCAAAGCTTTGGACCATAACGAACAAACGTCTTCAGCGTTTTTGTGTCTTTTGCCGGGAATTTCCAGTAAACTGGCAGCTGATGAACGCAAAGAGTGATGTTTTGTTCCTCCACCATTTAGAGCTTTGAAAATGATCAGGACTTTGAAGTCCATTCTAAATTTGACTGGAAGCCAGTTCAGAGCAGCAGCCAGAACTGGAGTGACATGTTCTCCCCTCTCGGTTCTGAGCTGAGTTCTGCAGAGTTCTGAATCAGCTGAAGCCTTTGAATGATTTTGCTGGGGTGACCAGTATGACGACTGACGACTGTGACCACTGTATGAATCAGCTGAGTTGATGGTCTGGCTGTGACTATTTCTGTTCTAATTTTACTGTGTTCATTACTCTTCATTGGTCTTTATATACAGTATATGTACCATGTGCCGGGGGGTTATTGTAACATCGTCAGGTGGAGCTGTTTGGAAAAAAAATATTTAAAAGAAAAAACAAACAAAAAAACAGACTCCTCATCACATTCTTCACCCAGGCTGTGTGTGTAGACTTCTTCCTCCATCAATGATTTTATGTTCCTGAGTTTGACCCCTTCCACTGAAGCAGTCACCTGTATCAGCGTACTAACTCTAAGGAAGGAGGTGCAGGAGCAGGTGATTTTCTAGCAGCCTGGGAACAAGGCCGGCTCCACTGCGTCGACCTCTTACTTCACAGCGCAGAGCTGTGCGTCATCGTCACCAAACTAATGCTCAGGCTGACTGGATTACCCAGCAGGTGAATTTATTCTGAACCAGAACATGCTGACAGTTGCGTGTTGAGCTTCTTCAGAACCATGAGAGAGACGGTGTGTACGTCTCGAGAAGGTTGGAGTTACTGAAAGCACGTTACAACTTCTTGTGTCTACCGCTGTCACAGAGATGACAGAGATGTGTAAAATGAGCTTTGAGTGATGAGGTAAATAAATATTTTATACAATTAGTGGTACTGTGCTCTCCTCTCTTTTATTATTTTCTCTCAGAGTATGAAGAACTAGTGTGCTGGAGACTGCATCTGCAGCTGACAATGAATCATTCCTGCAGTTTAGAACAAAGCTGCCAAAGCAGCAAAGTTATCTATGTTGTTTGGGAGTTTTATTTTTATCTGCTCGGAGCTGCGGATTGAAAACGCTCCTTGACTTCAAAGAGCACCGATAAGCTGAGTCAGGACGGGCCTGTGGACGCACGTCACCAAACTTAGAGACAGAGACAGAGTTAACCTAAGGGCTTCTTCACCCATGCATGCACCAGACATGCAATGAACATGAGGCAGGGCGGAACTGCACATGGGACACGGGAGCAGATTGCTTGAAACGGGTGATGCGCTGCACCGTGGTCAGAGAGTAGTATGTGTCTGTGTGCTGCAGATAATACACATGCTGAATCTACCTTATGAGTCAGTTCTCTGTTGAACAGAGATCTGTGGCAGCAGAGGGCGCTCGGTTGAACTGGATTTGGGTGACGTGTAAATGATTCCTGGCCAGAACCTGCAGCAACATCTGACGGAGGATATCAAAAGAGCAGAGGGTGGAAGGAGAACAAATGCGGCGCTGAGTGCTTGTGGGAGTGTCCAGTTGGCAGAAAGCTGGAGAGGAGCTAGAGAGAGGGATGGATGAGGTGAGGAGATGAGAAGATGGAGAGACGACACATTTGATTTAAAGATAGATGTGTATTATGCAACCAGCAGGTTAGCTTCAGTTCTAGCTTCGCATGGCTTGTGGCAGAGACACACACACAGGTTAAAGGTCATCATCTCATATCTGTATTCGCACATCGTCTGAGAAGTAGGGTTGTGAGAGAATAAGAAAGCAGCACAGTGCAACTTCCATACACAGATGCATGACAGCGATGCAGATCATGAACGTAATCGGCATCAAAATCATAGTGATGACGATAACATTGGCAGAGGTGGTGGTGGTACTGACTTACTGCCTAAATGTGTCCGATTTCCCAGCATGGAGGTGAAAGGATGAATGTTATTTCACAATGTGGTTGCAAACCTGGGTCGATAAGGTTATGACTGATTATTTCACAGATTAAAACAAAAATAATGACATGACACATGTGTCCACAGGGTGGAGGACTGTGTAACACTGTCCGCAGGGTGGAGGACAATGTAACACTGCCACCTAGAGGTGCAAAGTTGGGGGGGTTGGAGAAGTTTTGCTGCTGCTTGTCAGCAGTTGAAATGATTTCTGCAGCATTATAATCAGGGTGACCACATCTGATCCCACAGGTCGGTGAGTTGAACATTCTTTTCATGCTGTATTTTTCTTTCCATGCACTGTCCCTTTACGAGTGTGTGTGTGTGTGTGAGCAGAAACTCTGCTCTTGTGCAACCTCCAGGTCATTGGATGTTTCCTGCCACAGCGTGCAGACACCTCTTCAGTTGAATGTGTACCTTCAGGTCAGATCTCAGTGAAGCTTCTTCTGCCTCCTCCCAACTGATCAGGTGAGAACTTACACTTTGACAGAAGCGTTTCATGACATCATCCAGTTTGATCATTTCCTTCTTGTATTTGCTACTATGAGAGCAAAAATGTTGCTTCTGTCGTCTGTGGACTTGTTGTATTTCTCTTTAGAATTATTGCAATTACCAACCATTTTGGCTGTATATGTATGAATATAAAAGATTCTGAACATCTTCATCTGCAGTTTAATTTAAGCTCCAGTGAATATGAGGTTAAACAATTTCTCACAATTGCCTAAACTGTTCCTTTATTCTGATTGTGATAGTTGATGCAAATAACTCTGGAAAAACATTCGGCTCCTTAATCTCAACCACTCCCTGAACCGCTCACACACTTGTGTTGCCATAGTGATACATGCATGGCGTCTTATCGCTGTGCTGTACATCCACCACAGTTTAGAAATGCAGCAGATGGATCAGAGACACTTGGATGTTCTCACTCACTCAAGTCTGTTTTCTTCAAAGTAGCTGCAGCTTTAACCTGCTGCCCGGAATGCAAAGTGTCTCTGTCCAGTGTGTGAGGAGACTGTGGTCTTCAACACAAACATCCCGGCTTCTAAAAGTGACAAACGGCCACAGACCTGTGTGCCAACACAACAAGGTAAAGTAAGTAATGCGCTCATAGTTTAATACCTTGAACAGACAGAGCTATGGTGACTGTGTGTTACAGGCACAAGGTGATGATCTCCTCTTTGATGAGCTCAAAGAGGAGAAGTTTGAAGATTGTATCTTTCATCGGGGTCCAGAGGAAAGATGTTTTGGTGCAGATATAATACCTTAATTCAACAACATAACAGAGATTGTCATCAGCATAGTTGTAACTGTTACATTATTGTCATAGTTCTTTTATTTTATCAAGTATTGAGTGCAACGGTTTTAAATTGCACTTGAATTAGATCAAGACTCAATCAGTGAAGGAATGTTAAATTTCAACCCAGTGTTGTTTCCTCAGGCTGTTTGGGCATAAAAGACTTGAAAGGCCAAGGGTCAAAGTCCACCACGTGCCTCTGCCGTGTTTGCTTCCAAAAAGAGTTCAAGATTCACTGACATGAACATAAATGCCACCTGAGATGTGAACGAGTACAGTCTCAATCCTCTCAATTATGTTACAATTTGATTCCTCTAAACAATCACAATGAGTTGGGCAAATAAGTAAAAATGCAAAAAAGGAGTTATTGATAATTCATAGTTGTTTTTAATATGAGCAGAAGTAATAATAATAATAATTGGGTGACTAGTACAATAATCGTTAAAACAGCTCTTCACTGGTATTAGTTTGTGACAAACTTTTATTTTGAAATCCCTCAAGCTGAGCTAGTACTTCTTCCTGGGTCAGGAGCAGAAGGGAACCAGCACAAGTGAGTGAGGCCCACTGGCCTTTTTCGTTTGCATGTCTTTACTGTTGGGCTTACTGCTTCTGTCATGATGTTCCATTACAGTTTACATGTAGATTACAAACAGTGTCTCTGCAGTAAATTAATGTCTCTGCAGTTATGAGAAGTGACTGGAGTTGTGGCGTCCATCTTGGAAACTAGAATAACAACAGGATCAGATATTGTGATGTCATTTAGCATTTTACTGGGGTCACAGTGATACATCATTCACACACTATAAATATTGTACAAACTAGATCTTATTTCATTATTGTGCGGTGAAATGTAAAGAAAAGCACAGCTGTCAGGTGTTTTGTGCGTGCGTGCGTGTGTTCTTACCCGGTTCATCCTCGCAGGCGATGGAGGACGACAAACCGTGGGCTCTGATCTCCGAGGTGGGCGAGAACGGTTACCTCGAAGATGCCGTTGACATCATGAAACGACATTTCCAGATCATCTGTCACAAAGACTTCCTGCAAAACCCTGAGCTGCACGGCCCCAAAATCCAGACGGTGTTTGTGTGGCAAAACTTCCCTGAGGTGGAGCCTTCACTCCTCAGCGCGCTGCCTGCTCTGAAGGTGGTGGCCAACGGAGGCGTGGGCATCGACCACCTGGATGTGCCGTACATCACTGGTCTTGGGGTGAAGGTGACCAACACGCCTGGTGTGGTTAGCGACGCCACAGCGGATATTGCCATGGGGCTGCTTCTGGCATCAGCACGGAAGATTGTTGAAGGTGAGGTCAAAGGTTAACGGACTTCTTGCAACTTACACAAAAACAGACTCACTGTAAGAACAAATCTGTTGAAGATTATTCTTCACGCAAAATGGATTCAACGCGCTCGCGTCACAGGTCATCAAATAGCAGTGGATCCAAAGACGACGCATATACCGCAATGCCTGATGGGAGATGAAGTCACAGGGTCCACGATGGGGATCATCGGGATGGGACACATCGGACAGAAGATCGCTCAGAGAGGCAAAGGATTCGACATGAAGATCCTGTATCACAACAGGAACAGAAGGTGAAAACAAACGTGTGTTCATGTGGTGAAATGCCCTGAAACGAGAACTGAAACGAAACCCGTTGCTGTTCAGGAGCGTTGAAGACGAGCAGGCGGTGCAGGCCACTTACTGTAAGAACATGGATGACCTGCTCAGGAGCTCAGACTTTGTCGTGCTGGCGGTCAACCTGACTGCTGAAAGCACGGGCCTCATCAGCAGCAGAGAGCTGTCCCTCATGAAACCCACAGCGACGCTGGTCAACATCAGCCGGGGTGGGAATTCAGTCTCGTTGTCTCTTTGAGGCACAAACTGCAAACAGCCTGATGTTTGTCTCCCCACGTCTCAGGTCTGGTTGTGGACCAGGATGCTTTAGTTGAGGCTCTGCAGTCGGGAAGGATTCGAGCAGCGGCACTGGACGTGACTCATCCCGAACCTTTACCAAGGTCTCATCTCTGAAAACACTCACACACCTCTCTGTCTACTGTCTATTATCTACTCAGCACCATCACCACGTTTATCCAGTGTGAACATGTGCAGGTCCTTCATGAGCAAATATATTCAAGAAACACATCTACGGAAACACTGCGGAAGTTGACACCACATGATCTAAGATAATGGAAACTGTTATTCGGGGATGCTAGTAGAATGAAATGTGGCACAAATTGGTCAAGAGACAGTGAAATAATATCAGTGTCGTCTTATTTTCTTTCATCATGGACACGCTGCCTCATTTCCTCTCCTTTTCCCCAGAGATCATCCTCTCCTCAGTCTTCCTAATGTGCTCATCACCCCCCACGTCGGCACCAACACCTACACCACCACACGGAAGATGATCCAGAAGATGGTGGAAAACGCTGTGGCTGCAGTCAAAGACCAGCCGATTCCCAACGAAGTCAAGATGAAATGATGAGCAGACACAATACTGCTGTGAGGGAGAAATGTTATTTGCTATAATTGTTGAAACACTATTTACTTTACCTAGATCCCCCCCTCTTGTGTACTGATGTGTAAGTTATATCTGTAACTAATCACATACTTTGCTAAGACACAGCAAACCTTTAATATTTTGTGTCTTACCAATTAATTAATGGAAATAACATTTTACCTCTCAACGACTGCGTCCATTTATTGGGACCAGGCAGGAAACCAGTTATCACCACTCAGGAGAGGGCACAGTTGCTGAGCAAAACTACTGTATATGTTGCTTAAACCCTGAGTCCTCTGACTCAGACCTCCTAACCTGCATCATCACCTGATTCAAATCAACAGCTCGTTTTCCGGCTTCTGCTGAGCTTCAGAGGGATTGCTGGTTTGAATCAGGTGTGTCGGAGCAACAAGGACTTTGTTTAAAAATATCAAGCCAGTTGATCATGTCATGAACAATTAATGATAGGATATCAGGATTTATGTTAAGTTCAGATTGTATTATTATATATACATTTAATAACACAATTGTGTCAAAAAGTGTCAGAGAGCTGCTCCTCACTGTTGTATGAGTAAAAACTTTTAAACAGCTTTATTTTCAATGTGAAAATGACTGACTTTGATGTGACTCGTTTCAATGTGGCTGCAGTATTTGTAATATGCAGTAAGACATTGAAGGCTCTGTCATTTGCAGGAAATAAGTAGCACCACTGAATCGCTACATTGTGACCCAATTCCCCCAGAAACAGCGACCGACGCCCCTGGTTTTTGCATATTTATTTTCGTTGGCATCAGTTCAGTAGAATAAAACATCTTAGCACTTGTATCAGCCTTCTCCTGCCTCAGTGTGTTTACATGCATGAACAAGCTGAAGGTGCAGTTTGGAAGGACGGTTTTAAAGCGCCGCCGACGTCCTCCCAAACAGGAGACGTCGTTGTCCAGTACGACTGAAGTTAGAACTCAATAGTTCCGGCACATCCAGTGCATCGATGTGCAGCATATTGACACACTGTCGGTGTGAGGGGGCCGGACAGCTGCAACGCCTTTGGAAGAACGTGATCTCAACCTGCAGTTGACCAGCAGGTATCCTGAGGAAAACTATTTGTTGGTGTGTGTGTGTGTGTGTGTTTTGCTGCCACACATTTAGTCAACATGCCGTGTATGCATAGGTGCCCACTCCCAACGCTCTGTTACATGAACATTTGGCTGGACTGCTGCGTTACGCGAATGAAGGTGGTTCTCCTGCTCAGTTCTTTGAGCTTGGCGGCGCCCACGTAGGTACAGGTGGAGCGGAGCCCCCCCAGCACATCTCGGATGGTGTTCTCCACATCACCTCTGTAGGGGACCTCCACCGTCCTCCCCTCAGACGCCCTGATGGACGCATGTCATTAGTTGCTGCTATGTGCACATACACGGGTTGTGTGTATGTAAGGGATTCCCACACCCTCCCCACCCACGCTCACGCTCATTAACTCACCGATACTCTGCAACTCCACCGACATACTTCTTCATGGCCGTGTCAGAGCTCATGCCGTAGAAGAGTTTAAACTTCTTGCCATTCTTCTCTATGACCTCTCCGGTGCACTGGTCGTGACCTGCCAGCATTCCCCCCATCATGACGAAGTCGGCCCCCGCACCTGAGAGGCAAAGCTGGTGACACATTTGTTCCAATATGCAACAGGAATAACAGTGGACTTCATCGGTTAAACGCTCACCGAAGGCTTTCGCCACGTCTCCCGGGCAACTGCAGCCACCATCCTGAGCAGGTGAATCATAGAAGTCTGTTACATGCCAAATGACAAAGGCAGAGGTCGCCCCCTACTGGCTACAAAGTGTTTTTTCTGCCACTTCTATGATACAAACTTATTTTATACGATACTTTGTATGTCTGCAGCTGACAAAACCCTTTACGCAGCTTCGTTATTTGTCGAGTGACGCGCTTACAGAGATAATGTGTCCTTTGAGTCCATGAGCTGAGTCTGCACACTCGATAACAGCGCTCAGTTGTGGGTAACCCACCCCCGTCTTGATCCTTGTCGTGCACACAGACCCTAGAACACACACAGGAGAAAAGGTTGCAACTGCTGCAAAGAGAACTTCAGAGATGTGTCAGCCTCCTGCATCAAACGTGTTGATATAAATATCTAAATGTAAATCAGGTGAAGACCATGCGCAGTCTACTACGGGCATCTGACGGCAGCCAGCAGTGACAACATGCACTGAAGCGAGTGCATGTTGTCACATGTTGGGTGTAAGAAGTGAAAACCACCACAAGCAGTCAAACACGCTCATGTTTCTCGTTGTCTGTATGTGGTGTTCTGTGTTGAATTTCAGATGATTCGCAAACACAGACGACAGCGTCCACCCACCTGGTCCGATTCCCACTTTAATGATGTCAGCTCCAGAGAGGATGAGCTCCTCCACCATCTCCCCTGTTACCACATTACCGGCCTACACGCACACACACATATATACTGTACATATACATAGTACAGTGAAGCTGCCGTCTCCAGCTGTTTAATGTCGCTGTCCTACCATGATGGTGTGTTTGGGGAACTTTTCTCTGACCGTCTTGACAAACTCGACAAAGTACTCGGAGTAGCCGTTGGCCACATCCAGGCAGATGTACTTGAGGGCGGGGACGGCCTCTATGATGGCACAGAGCTTTTCCAGATCGGCATTTCCACTGCCTGAGCTGGCGGCGATGTGCTGAGGAGAAAACGATACAGGTCGAAGATATCGTCCTTCCAAACCGTGATGGTGTTTTATGAACAGAATGGGTGCCACCTCCAAGCATTCTGGATGAGTCGCAGCAAAGTTCTTCCAGTCCTCTACGGAGTAGTGCTTGTGGATGGCTGTGAAGAGGGTATGCTAGTCAGAGAGCAAAGAAAAGGGGAAAAAAATGTCACAAAAACACAAACTCCTTCAGTCAACTAGAAAGCTGAACAATTGTGTCAATTTCTGTGTAACTATTTGCAAAGAAATCTCAGAGATCCGTGGTAGACAGACTCACTTTACTGAGGACCTGTGCCATCTCAAATGTTCCTGTGGTGTCCATGTTGGCAGCGATGACAGGGATGCCAGTGTAGGTCTGTTTGGAGTTGCGGAATGTGAAAGTCCTCTGAAGGTCCACCTGAGGACAGAGAGAGAATTCTTAGAGAGATTCATAGTTTCAAGTGGCCACTCAGATAGCTCATTGTGAAACTCTCCGAGGAAGGAAAACATTTATCTGCACTCCTGATGGAAAACATCTGTGATTCTTTACAACAAAGGTCTTCTATAAATAGTTCTTATCAAGTGAGTGACCCTGAATAGCTGAAGCTGTCAGCTGCTCAGAGTTCAGACACAAGGGGTCTCCAACTCAACTTCTAGTCCTTACAGCGATCGTGGGACTTTAAAAAGTACTGTATAAGTGTATGTATGCATTTAATTTACACTGTTGAGATAACTTCTAAAAACATATTTTACAAGTTGCACATGTGTTGCTTTTGCTCTTGTTTAAAGAAAAACTAGCGCTTTGTACATTTTAGAAGGTACATACATTGTTTTTAACTACTACTTTTAGGCCCTGTGAAGCTGTGTCGTTCCTCTGTTACGTCTCATATCGACTTTTCAGATTTCAAGACTTTTCCTTTGTATATCCAGGTCGCATTTCTACCACGGTCCACAAAAAAGATTGCTATGTTCATTTTTTCCCCTGGAGAGTGTCTGTGCTCTTCCTCCTCTTGTTTCTTTTAGGGTCTGAACAGAGACATCTTTCATCAAGCAGCCGCACTCAACAAAATGTGACGACCGGCCTTTGAAGTTGCCGCGGCGGAAGGACCACTGTAGGACCCCCTTGTAGCTGCCCGAACATGTGCCTGACAGGTTCGGAAGATGAGACAGATGCACTACATGCAAAGCGTGATTTAATGGGGTTTAATGAATAAGTAAATGAGTGAATAACTACAGGAATATTCAACCATAATTGAGTTGAGATGGGGAACCTCAGGTCAGACACGGAGGAAGGTTGGCACAGCTTCAACCTTCTCCGGATCCTGATGAGGACCAGTGTACGCTCCAGTACGCTGCAGTGCGCATGCGCAACCAACCCACGACTGAGCTTACTATGTTACAACGGGAGGTGTAACACAGTAAGCTCAGGAAATAGTAATTAATATATTTAATTTACAACTTTTAGCAACTTTTTACACTTTATCCCCCCCCCGTCAGACAGTCAAACCCTCTCACCTGCACCTGATCCCCTACAGCCTTTATTTCGAGGACGCGTGTATTATTATGTGGTAAACATTTCGTCCTGTTGCACAAATTTAGTCAGCAAAAACACACAAAAGAAATGTGACTATGTTTAAATGTTGTTTTATTTGTGCAGGACTACATTGTCCATTAGAATATAACTTTACATGGTGAAATGCTTCAGGGGACATGGATGTGGGCGTGCAGCCATTCATACAATTACATATTACCCATCATCGGTTGTCTGGACTGTGAGAGCATCTGCAGAGATGACGAGTATCGTTCAAACAGATATGTCTCTGCTCATTTGTGATGTACTGTGCCTAAAAAGACAGATGCAATCCTATCCCTTTTCCTGAAGATGCTTCACACTTTACACTCAAGGATGAAGTGATCTTTGTGACTTTTAAAATGATGACATCATTTTTTTCTTTTTCCACAACGCTCAAAAGTAGGATGTACACAGTAGGACAGCAGGACGGACTGGAGAGAGTGCATGTGTTATGGGTGGTATTTCTGTGTCTCACAGTTCTATTTTTAAATGAGTTTTCTGAGAAGTCTCTGTCTCATGTTGCTTTGCACCTCTCAAAAGTCAACGCTCCCCCACTTCCGCCGGTCTTCTGACATTATTTCATGATCTTGGGCCAGTTACTGATACAACAGCAAAGAGGAATGAGGGCTCATCCCACTCTGTTTGAAATAAGAAACAAAGCGACCAGACAAAGGGATTTTATCTCTCTCTTGCTGTATCTGCACCCAGTCGTGTCTGTCGGGTGCAGACTGTCACCTTTTAGAAGGTCACCCCACCGTTACCTTCAGGGGAAAACAATGAGGCAGCGTACCAGCTTACAGAAAACAAGACAGTTTGATCGTTGCAGCCTCGCTTTAACATACTTTTGAGATTATGTCAGTGCTGCTGCTGTTCTGCAAATATACAGATACTTCCTGGTATAAAATCATGTTCATGTCCCAACAATCTTCCCAGCATCTTTGTGTACCCACTTTGTGTACCTGAATGCAGCAGGTGACACTTCTCTTCGACAGCAGCTGTAAAGCCTTGATCACACTGATTAACACCACCAACCTCTGAGCGACTCTTCAAGCTGCTTCTTTTGGGTCTGAAGAGGACATCTTTAAAGTCCAACTTCAGGTCTGCATCCACACGAGGCATCTTGGCTGCCCAGAGCACTGCTGGCCAGGATGAGGATGATGAGTCAGCAGAGGAGGCTCCTTTGAGGAAGGCTGCAGCAGCAGTGGTGGTCGCTGGTCTCAAGCCCCATCCACCAAACCCGAACCTCCAGGCAGCCAGCGTATTTATAGCAAGAGGGGGCCCAGTCCAACCCCGGCCCCCATGGCTTTATTTGGGCCTTCACTCCCACTCTCTCCCCCTCTTTCTCCCACTCACTCTCCCTCTCCTCCAGTGCGCCGCCAGTGTTCCTCTCTCCCCCCCCGTCTCCTTCAGTAGAGTGGCAGGAGCAGCAGTGGCCGAGCTGGCAGGCTGTACCAGCAGCTGACGCTCACACACACACACACACACACACACTGTAGCACTGCAGAGGGTTGTGTGCTGCAGTGCTACAGAGCACACCTGCTGCCCAGCTGGGGCATTGCTCCTCAAAGAGAGAGAGAGAGAAACATTTTATTTCGATCACTATTTTATTTACATATTTATATTTTTTATGTTCGACTTGGCAGAAGTGTTTATGTATACGAAACATTGCAAATTAATTAATCCATTAAAAACTGTGCAACTTGCAGCTTGTTGTCATCAACAGAACATGGACCTCCATCCCAACACCGACGGTTTGGAGAGGTCCTCCAAGAGTCTGACTCTGATGTTTGTTAGAGAGAGAGAGCATCACGTAGGATAGGACAGCATAGATGGCAGATGGAAGCAACACATTAAAAGGCACAGTAAAATGGAAAAATCATTCAGTGGTTGTAGTGCACACAGGAGCCAGCGTTGCATGCTTTTATTCAGGCATTCTTTTATTTTTTACCATCGATTTTGTGGTTTTTATAGCATCGACTGAGTGTCTTTTTTTAATTTAGAATGACAACTATGCAGATGTGGAAGAAGACAGAAGTGCTTTGTGAAACTTCCTTACAAAGAAAATACTACAATAATTATATGCATTTAATATATATAATACATAACAATACAAGAGTTTTTCTGACTTATTTTTAACATGTCGCCCTCTGCTGGTCATTAGAGGGAATGAGATGTTTTAGATCGAAACACTTGCGTAGACTGCTCATTAAAAACCTGGGACATTCATCTACTTCTTTTATGAAATCTGCAATTAAATCAGGTAGCTTTAAATGTGTATGTGTATGAAGCTGTTAGTGCAAAGTCAGACCAGCAGATGTCAGCATAATTAAAGGAAAGAACCAAGCACAAGGCGTTAGTGTGCATTTGTCACTAGAACAATCACACCTTCTACCTGGTCATTTATAGTCACTCTATGAAGCTGTTTGTTGTTGTAGATGAAAATTAGGGAAGAAAAACATTTCCACTCTCACTCTCATTTCCTGTACTGCATGTCTGCAGCAGCAGCAGAAGAAGAAGTAGTAGTGAAACAAACTTCCTTAATCAGATAAAACAACATATGACTGCTCATGACTTTTAGAGGTTGTCAAAGCCTCATCACGGATCATAACAGCTGCTTTGTTCTTGAAACTCTGGTATGGACGTCACTCTAAACTTCACTGATAAGAAGGTGTTGGATTATGTTGATCTTTAAGCCAATAGAATTGATAAGGAGAGAACAACCTGAGTCCTGGGTCAGTGTGTCCTGTGACACGTTGGGAGTCCCGGGGGTCGTGACGTCCTGGAAGCAGGTGAAAGAACGTTGTACAGTTTGTGCCTGAGTCACCCTGCGTACAGGTCAACACAAAGTCGTTGTAGGTCAGAAACACCGGTGAAGAGTTCTACAAGCTGCTGTTATAACATGCTGGTACATGTAACACGATTTATTTATTTGTACTTTTTTTTTAAATAAAATTTTGAACCCTCTATCAACTTAAACAATTTTGAATAAAATTGTCAAACGTCCAGGCCCTGGAGCTTACACTGGGGAAGTGCAATGTTTCGACACACATTTCAGCTGACTTTTTTTGTCACATTGGCTGTGACAAATTGTCAGACAGAGTGCTCTTTTCTCAGTCTCACTCTAGATAGTTTCCAACTGACTGACACTATGGCACTGTGACACTCCATCCAACTCACGATGTCAGCGTTTGTGCCAGCTGATGATGCCGTCAAGGGGGGAGGCTTTGCTCACCCTCAGGAGACACATTCAGACGAGAGGTTTCCCTTAGGGTGCTGGCACAGCAGATGTGGAAGCACATGGAGGTGGGGGAGGCAGGTGGTTTCTTGGCAGGAGTTTAAATGATACCAACCAAAAAAATTCTATTTGTTTTGACTCAGGTGAGGGAGATGATGCTGAAGATGGGGGAGAGGGTATCAAAAGTGTACTTGAACATCAGATACTTAGGTACTTAGGTAAGTGCACGGAACCCCCAATGAGAAATAACATATTCTGTCATTATGCACTGTTGCAATATTCATGTTTTTGTGTATTTTGATGAACAGAATTTAATCACAGGAGTCTTCAATGTAGGAGCTGTGGTTCTCGGCATGTCGTTTTGAAGTAATGAGACACTGGTGGCAGCAGCGGAGGCTAATTTTTACTGTGTAAACCATCTGCTCAGGCTGATGAACAGAGGAGGCAGCAGACAAACTTAGAGATATGAATTATTATGTCGTTTGAGTACACTGGGATACTAAACCATTCATGACGGGGGACTGATGTGGGAGAAGATTCTTTGGGAACCTCACCCAGTGGACCATTCTGTCACTCTGAACCTTGTAAGAACTTTGAAAGAGGCTGGTTGACGTGATTCATATTAATGCAGCAGCATTATCCACATACAGCACTTTCTCATTTCTGCATGCTCCACTCAAGAAATGGGTCACAAGTCAGGTTGTTTTTGGCTGCAACCGCGTTGAAAAGAGGAGATTTGCAAAATAAACTCAATACAACCTGATTCAGTGGAAGTGGAAGTGAAGGCTTATGAACATCTGCTGTGGCACAAGCAGGAAGCTTTTTAGTGTAATATGGCGGAACATAAATATGCAGCAGATTAAGGAAATCCACAATTTTCCAAGGTTTTATTCTGTGGATCAACATGGCACCACGCACAAAAAAAAAAAAAAAAAAAAAATCACAGATTCTGGTGGAAATGTCTCAGTGAGAGATTAAACCAGTCTGTATTAGATACATGGATTAGTGGGTACAGAAAGAAAACACTAGCAGCATCTTACACTGAAGTCTTTTCAGCAAAATGTGTGTTTTAAGGTTGTTTTTTTTTTTAAGGTGGAGTTTGACATTCTTCTTAGATTTCTATCCTTTGTTCACTGTTTGCACCTGAACACCAAGACAAATTCCTGGTTTGTGTACACATACTTGGCAAAAGAACCAGAATCTGCATCTGAAAACGTAACACCTGTGACTAAGTGACTGATGGTTTCCGTGTTTATCTGTGCTGCTGAGTTTGTTGGTGTATGTATGTGAATGTGTCACAGTAAAAAGAAAAGACACCCATTGCTATCTCACCCATCTCATCGACTTTGATTTGCAGTTTAACCTTTAACTTTACCGTCGTGTTTATTGCTGCTTGTCTAACCTGGAGGCCCAGAAGCCATCCCAGCTCCCATGTACGTCCTGCTGTCATCACAGTGTCGCTTTCGTGCCTAAGAGAGAGAGAGAGAGAGTCAGGAGAAGCAGTGGACCAAAAACATACAGCTGATGTACTAATCACAACAACCACAGGCCGGGAGAGCTCGTCTTTCTCCTCCTCCTCCTCCTCCTCATCATAGACTGACCACAGATGTATATTTAGTTCCCTCACTCCGGCAGTGACCTTTGAGGGTACGATTCACCCGGTGAGTCGGAGCAGCGATGACTCAGGTCAGAGTCGGTATTTGCTCCCTGCAGACCCACAGGTCACGACTGAAGCTTTTTGACCTTCCTCTTGTCAACAAAGGTTGGTTCAGCGCTCGGCCTGTCATACCAACGAGCTCTCTGCAAGACATTTGAAAAAACAAATGTGTTTTGGCTTCGTTTTCTCCCAGGACAAGTAGTCCCAGCACAGATGTGCATGCTGCTGTCGACCAGAAAATACTTCCAACTATCATTAAGGAAGTGGTGCTGGAATTTTACCCCTTTAATTTCTTCAAACATTGGCCAGTCACGCCCTCGCTCCTGGTTCACAAACCTAGAAAATAAGAGTTCAGATTCCCACCAGCATAATGAATGCAGAGTAAAAAAGGTTTACAGATGCTGAAACAAATGTACAAAAGTTTTCTGTTTTTCTTTAAAAACAACTTTATTAATACTTTCTCTTTTGTCAAAAGCAGAATATATAAGAAGAGTTCAGTTCTAAATATTATTCTGGTATCTTACAGAGCAAAGTGGCTTTTGCTTCAGAAAACAGAAACAAACTGCGACTTGTACAGTGTGAAAATAAAAGTTCTTCCCTTGCAGTGACTAAGTTTTATCAAGTCAGCCATTAAGAATTAACCTTCTCCTTTTCTTACCAGAAAAAAGGTCTGTGGAAAGTTCATAACACAAGTGTTGCTGCTACATTAAGGCAAACCCCCTACAGACGCGTGGACAACTTCCTTGGTAAAGTGACAATGTCGTTTTAAATAGTGTTTGGAATTAAATAAAAGTGGAAAATGAAAAGCTCTTCAAAAAGCAGACGAGTATTGCACAGAGAGATCATCTGGTACCCTTTAAAAATAAAATCGATCCAAAAGGAATTCACTAGTTCACTCCAGACAAGAAGTCAAGAACCGAGGCTTTCAGAGGAAGCAGCTGCTGCTGGGAAAAACATCTGGTGGAGGAACTCGGGCTTCATTTGAACCTCGTTTGGCACGGAGAGAAAAGGATAAAAAAAAAAAGGTGCTTGGTTTGGACGACGTTAATCATCAAACCCATTTTGGGCTGGAGGAGCGCGGAGGAGAACGGGACCACGTCGTCTCTGAACCCAGAGCGATGCTGCTTCACCTCTAAACGCACCTTCATTGGCATGAAAAACAATCATAAAAAAAAAAAAAGAATCTCACACGGATACACCATAAAACTGAGTTCTCAAACAGGTAAAACATCAGCACACCGAACAAATGAATCCGTTATGTACAGTGCTCAGCTACTCTAGAACACAGAGACGCATTGTATTGGTTCAGGTTCTGAAGCTGGACATGGAGTCGAGGAAGGAAAATAACACATTCAAAGCACAATTAAAAAAAAAAAAGACTTGCTGTTATGTATCAGATCAACTGATGCAATAATTTAATAAACATAAGAGCCTGATCTAAAACTTTCTTGTGGTAGAGGCTGAGTGGATCGTCAATTTAAAAAAACAAAACAAAAACAGTTCCAAGGAGACAGTTCCTGTGTGTTTGGTAGTTTGTGACGATCAGGCGAGGAAACGCTGAATGCTGGTCGTTTACGTGTGGTACACCTTGTGCTCGTACTCGGTGGCGGAGCAGCTGTGAGGCGAGGCCAGGTCTCTGTGGATGGGCGTGGGGATGTTGCTGCGGTGTTGGTGGTTGTCGGTCAGCATCAGGTCCAGCAGACTGGTGCAGGTGGGCAGGTAGACGTGCTGCACGTGCTCCACGTCCGAGCGGCACACGGGACACAACTGAGGGAGGAAAACCAGGAAAAGTATTAAAAACACCAGACAAATTCAAATTTAATGTCCTTAATGCTTTGGACGTTTCAATGGCCCATTACTGACAATATCGATGTTGGCACACGTACACAGTAAATCTACGGTGAGTCAGCTTTTCTATATTTTATAATGTCAGGAAGTGAGACGGCGAACGTCTCTGACGTTTCATGGTTTAACAACCTAACACCTAAAGTTCATTCTTGCGTCACATATCCAACACGTCACAAACGCCATGTTGTGTGTGTGTCTGTGTGTGTCAATCTGTCCTGAACGTGACGGGAAAAACGATCGATCCCAGCGGTCAACGGGTGAACGTCAGGGTTCAACCTGGACGAGTCACCAGCTCCTCAGGGCCACATGAAGGTACGGACGACCATTCACACTCACATTCACACCTACGGACAATTTAGAGTGACCGATTAACGTCAGCATGCTTTAGGAGGTGGGAGGAAGCTGGAGTACCTGGAGAGAAACCACGCAGACACGGGGAAAACCCCACACAATTGAAATTCTCGCTATGAGGTGACAACCAACCAACACCTTTTCTGTACATAGAGAAATTTAATTGTCATTTTACATGAAACCATGAAAATGAATAACTACAATCGATCAGTTAGTTATCAGGTAAGTTTGACAAGGTGCAGGCAAGAAATGGGAACACATCTGCTTCCTGATCACGTCTGAGCCACTCACTGACCAATATGTGTGACGAGTGAAGGACACTGACAAACACCTCACAGCGAGGACAGGGAAGAGTAATGGACGGCTGAAATGACAACTTTTTTTTTCCCCCTCTTCCTCCTGTCTCAACTTTCCTCTGTTTCACGTGGCTATTAGCTGGGTCACCTTTGCCGGTTGCGTTAATGGAGGAGAGATTTGCCTGGCTGCCATAATCCCTTCATAAGACAAACTCCGTCACTCACATACACACACACACACACACCATCTGCTTCCACAGAGATGGGCAACATTTAGCTGATTAAGTGTGTGTGTGTGTGTGGGGGGGGGGGGGGGAAAAAAAATTTT
>CAAKHB010000224.1:73223-84829 GCA_901007665.1 Aeoliscus strigatus | reverse complement strand
CCACCGCCCCCGCCGCTCTTGAACATGGCCCGACCACATACCTGGTTCACCAGACTGTTGATCTGCTCCTGATGGGAAGAGACACATACAAACGTTACAACAAAGTCTAGGTTGCCATGTATGGGGGGGGGGAGTGCAGACTCCTTCCTGAGGCAGTGTCAAGTTAGCTGAGGGCTCCCCCATGTGGACAGACAGAGAACTGCAGCGAGCTCACCTCATCGTATCGGTACATCATCTTCAGGCCTCTGCACGACTTGTGCTTCTCCACGTAGCGCAGGGCACACTCCAGACAGAACACCACGTTGTCCGTCTCCTGAACCACCTGCACAGACCAACGTCTGAGAGTGAACGGCCTGAAGAACGACGTCCGTTCACACTCGACTCGTCGACACGGAGCCTAACAAACGTGCTGCGACCTCCTCCTCTCACCATGGACAAGTAGCAGAGATGCTGGCAGATCTGGCAGCGTCTCTCCGACGACTCCAGCGCCAGCCATTTGCCGCGGGGCTTTTTGCGTCCCTCACCGGGGCCCAGACTGCCGTCATGGGTGCCGTAGCGAGCAGAGGAGAGCAGACCTGCCTTGTAAAGTTCCTGCCGTTGGCACATCTCTGTATTCCTGTGGGACAAGAACACGATGACTGAGCAGGCAGCGCCGAGTGATTTGAGATAAGGTGTGGTTAGAATAATAATAATAATAACAATAATAATAATAATTGGACTAGATAAGTTCATACTTCTCCAACTCCTCTTTGAACGTAAACTTTGTTGGCAGAGTTTATTTTCTCAATTGTCTTTCTGTTTAATTTGTTCCTGATTGTGTTTATGTACATTTCACACACATACGCCTGTTTTAAAAAGAAATAACATATTTGTAAATAATACACCTATTTTATAAATAATACATTTATACATATTCTATAAATATTACTATATGTATAAATACACCTATTTTATAAATATATTTGTAAATATTACACACATTTTAGAAATGAAACCAATCAGTCAATGGTTCCATCACACAAACAGGTGAAATGTTGAAGACAATCACTAATAAAGTGGACTCGTAGCATCGGTGGGGGCGCTGTGTGTCCTGCTGCTGCCTACCTGAGGTCTTTGAGTAGGGCGGAGATGGTGGTGAGGAGAAGGCTGTTGTCCCTCTTGGACTCAGCCGTGGCGATCTGGTACAGCAGCTTCTCCATGGAGAAGGGTTTGGCTATGTGGCGACATTTCAGGTCCTGTGCACATCAGAGCAGATGAAACTCTGAACGATCAACTTGGATTATGTACTCAAACAATAAAAAAGATACAGCCCTCGTCTTCAGATGTGTCCATTTATTAGGGAGTCACACACATCACGTCTGTTTACAGCAGGTTCAGCAGGTCGACTGATAAGTCGGCACACAGATCAATATTTCCTGGTCCCGTTCGTACATAAAATATATCCACGGCGGGACACACGGCACCACAATACACAACACGGTATGAATGTCCCATTACCCCAGAGGGTAATCTGTGCAGTCATTAGGGATATGATGGTGTTACTGGCTGGATGGGAACTTCCATCACTGAGATGCCTAAAATGACATGTCGCAATAATTTCTACTCTGCTCCTCGGGCTGTAATGATGTCGTATAGGCTGATTGATTGTTCATGATCGCGAGAAAAAAGAATCTGAACACATCTCCTGGGAGATTTAAAGGGGCAATTACTGCCTGAAGTTCATCACAGCGGCTGATTGGACGATCAGGCTGTTGGCTTTGTTGACCGGAGAGCAGAAGCAAATGTAAACAGCAGTCGTGTTCAGTAAACACCAGGCAGATGAAACGGTTTCATCACAGAGCGACACCCCCCTGACTTGTTCCCGCGCCGACTCTCTGACTGACTGACCTTCGCAGCCTGGTAGCCCAGGTTCATCCAGTGCGGTGTCGCAAAGTGCACCGTCTCTGACACGCTGTAGCCACAGCACACTTTAGACACAAAGGCACCGGGGAAGCAAACCACAAACTGGCCGCTCCGCTGGACTGTTCGGTAAACCTTGATGCCTTCACGGCACAGCACCTCCGGAGAGATCTGGAATGGAGACGGAGCGGCAGATATGTCACATGAGGATTGTTCAATTCAGTCATTCATTCATTCGTAATCGTGTCACGACGGAAACATCCGGGCATTTGTGATGAAAACACTCCTTTCGTACACTTACCATGACGTTCTTCTCCAACATCTCCAAACCTGGGGTGCCGTTGGCCTGCAGCAGTGTATGGACCACCTTGTCCAGCTTAGCCTTCTCCTCAGCAGGGACAGAATACCTGTGTGTGTTCACATGGAACGCGTGTTCACAGCTCATGCTGCGTTTCAGTAGGAACATCACAGACGGAGTCAGTGAGGCCGAGGACTTACCAAATGCAATCAGCACCAGTGTGTAAGTAATCAATGTATGGAAGGCGGTTTTGGTCTCGAGACCAGCATGAGGTAGAAAAGACCATGCCGATGTTGAGCCAGGGAATCGTCACCCCTGCAGAGACGCAAACAGTCACAGGTCAGTGTCGGCTGATGATGGACGGGAAAGACTTTGTCCAAAGTCTCCGTTTCCAAAGTTCACAGGGTCGTCTTACCCGGCACAGCACCCAGATGCCTCAGAATGGATCCAGAGTTATTGGGGAGGACAGTGAGGTTCCATCCATGTCTGAATCAAACAGAGGTTGTGTGAGGAAGAGGAGACTAATTATAGCATCAGCACATGAGGAAAGTCCTCGGGGTACTTACTTTGAAAATGGCTCTGACTTTCCAGTGGGGAAACCACTTCCATGTGTACTGGTGTCCACCTTCCCACAATGCACTGCCACGTGGCTGTCCCTCTGCTCCACAGTCCTCCAGTACTCTTGCTGCGACAGGAGAGACGATGCGCCGTGGATCAGAGGAAGAATAAATCAACTTCTGTCGGACAGATGAAGGAGCCTGCTTACCTCGACCTCAGCAGCCCCCGGTTCCTTGTTAAAGCACATGGTCATGGTGTTGCGGGCTATCCTGAAGAAGTTAGTCAAAGACACAGATTTACCCTGCAACAAACAGACACATCGGTCAGAGAATCCCAAAGACAAAACATGAGTTCACGGTTTGAGGAAGAACGCTAACGCACAAACCATTCATGAATCCACCATTCAGTGCCAATTACATTGTACATACTGAGGAAGTATGCCGTATGTAGTATGCAGTATGTAGTACACAGTAGGCGGTTCTGAACAGGCCGACTCCTCTCCTGTGGTCTCCTACTAACAGGACCCGACCTCCAGAGGTACATGAAGGATGCACTGACCCAACAAAGCTGGATGTGATAAGTACCGTAGGTGAGGGTTGGAACATGGATCGCCTGTCGCCCTCAACTCCATCTCACCCCTGCCTGAACTCGACTTGGCCTGGAACAGGCCGGTCCAGAGTGTTCACGTTTTCAAACAGCAACTGGCCTTATTCAAAGTTAATAGTCGCTACGGGGCGGTGGAATAGAGCAGTTAATACGTGAGAGCGACCAGGATGTTCAATGGGTCCGTCAGCCACGGCTCTGGGTGTAATTAGCCCAATTACACCCCCGACGAGCACTTTGCTCTTGAGATAGAAAATGTGAAAGCTCCTCTGACGGCTGGTGGTGAAACATGCATTTTAAACCTCTATCAGCTGCCTCCACTGAGAAGGAATTTCACCACAGGGTCTTTGATTGTACCAGGTTGTTCAGACGGATTCCGTCCCCTAAAAAGGAAACGGGAGGACATGGATTCGGCAGTTTGTGAGTTAACTGCAGGAAACGAGGATGAACGGGAAGGTGTGGAGAGAGTTCTGTACACCCACAAGACGAGGTGGGGGAGGTCTGCTGAGAAACAAGGTGGTGGAGATTTACACAAGGAGACGTGGGGAGATGGCAGGGTTCAATGAGATGAGGGAGCTGAGGAGGCGGGGTTGACAGGAGGCGGGGCTTGAGTGAGAGGAAGGGACTAGTCTGGGGGGGGTATTTGTCTCTGACCTACATTTCAGCCAGCCAGAATCAGCACAGCTGCCAGCGGGCTCTGGAGGTGGGGACACACGTGTGTGTGTGCGGTTCTAAACTACTGACCACCTTTCCACACAACGGCTGTGCACAAACCACACGAGGCTACATGTACCTGCTTTCACACTGCAGACACATTCGCTGCTGCTGCCGTAGAAACTGGCTTTTATACAACACAAACTACAACGGTTCCTAGAAACCACCCTGTGATTGTAAATCTTTGCTGTTGACACCACTGAAAGACTCACTGATGCAAGATGAAACCTGAGTGTGACGGTCTATGTGCACATTTACGGCTCGGGAAGTAACTGATAGTGAAACACTTCTTGCAATGAAAGGGGTGTGTGTGTGTGTGTGTGTGTGTGTGTGTGTGTGTGTGGACAGATACTTCAGTAACAAGCCGACAGAGAAATGATGAACTGAGAAAAACACCGAAAGAACAAATCAGCATCACACTAATTAGCAGAAGAAAAGAAAACGTGCACATTGATTTATGTTTGAGTTTGGACGTAACAAGTATGTTAGAACCAAAACAAACTTGAAAACCGCTTCAGTAACTTTAAACTTTGTTTGACCATGGGTAACAAACATGCAGCGTTCACTGACCCTGACCCTGAACGTCCAACACTCTGTGTCTGTCTCCCTTTGACTGTGCAGTTTAAACGTCTTCAGCCTCACCTTGTAAATACATTTGTGCTGGTCGCTGAGAACCCCCCTGTCCTCCTCCTGCTCCTCTCTGCCTTGTTTTTCCTGAGCGAAGAGCCGGCGCCGGCCCGCTTTGACCTGAGCCTCCAGCTCCTTCAAGCGGTGACACACTCCGTTGGTGCGGTGGTGCCCCGCCGCCCCCCCCACCAGTCCACCTGCCAGCCCGTTCTTGGGCTCGTAGCGTGGCAGTGCCAGTGCAGAAGGTGCTGAGGAGTCCAGGAGGCCCTCCAGAGGTCCCCAGCGAGACTCCAGGAGCTTTTTCTCCTCGAGCACGTCGTCCTGCAGTCGGAGGCGCTCCTCGGCACTGAGCGAGTCATAAGAGAGCAGGTACTGGAGGTAAGCCTCCTGCAGCTTGGCCAGACGGTCCTGCGCTGACTTGGGGATGCGCAGGAGGTCGGCCAGCTTGGTCCACTTCTTCAGGTCCATCACCTGCTGCATGCCGCCCATATCATTGATGAGCTGGAAAAAACGTGACAGGTCCACTTCACAGCCGCCTGCGGGGGACGGAGAGGGGGTTATTCCAGAGAGAGATAAGTGGACCCGTGTGTGTGTGTGCTGAGCTTAGAAGCATCATACTGGGTCAGCTGACGATCATGGACCAAAAGTGACGAAATTCAAATCAATAACTACAGATGGATCCTTCTCGAATTGACTTGATTGGCACTTTTAGTACTCTGTAGTGAAGACCAATAGATTGTTTTAGCCTTTTTAGACAGAAATAAAATCAGGCCAAATCAAGAGGGACCCATCTGTATTAATTTGAATTTCTGTATTTATCTCTTTAATGTTGGCACTTTTAGTCCTCCATACAACCCAGGACCATGAAATAATGAATTGAAAAGTGAAATATGTTTTTTTACAAATTAATTAGCATCTTAATGAATTAATGGCATGTTTAAAAACACATTTAAGGATTTAACTCCAATTTAAATTAATTTATGACACATTGAAATAAATTTAATGGTGTATTTATTTAGTTAATTTTGGCACTTTTAGTCCTCCGTCCTCCATTGTCCACCTAATAGCTTGTTTTTGCCTTTTTAGACAGAAATCGAATCAGTCACATCCAGAAGGATCCATCTGCTCTTTTGGCTGAATGTGCTGATTTCCTCCAACCCAGTTCATCATATTTGAAACGGCCAATTGAGCCCTCACCTCTCAAAATCAGCCGAGCCCATCATTGGGCCGGACAGGGACACAAATTACTTTTAATGCAGAACTGATCTGCCCGATGCTGTATGGGAAGTCATTTGGAACAAGAACATCCCGGTTGGCTGAAGCTTTCCCACTCTGGGGCCACTGGCAGTCACAACTCTCTGGCTTACAGCCACACACACACACACACACACACACACACACACAAACACCCACACCCACACCCACACACACACAATTACACCTCTGTGTGGGAGTACACGTAAAGGTGAAAGACGTGTGAGTGGAGGTCGGGGGCACATACATATTCAGATCCGGGAAACACTGTTCCTGACTGTTTAAAGGCCCATGAAGTGCTAAAGTTGCAGTGAGAAATGGAGAGTGACAGGGCAATCTGTGAGGAATATTCTTTTAGTGGCCCGTCGAGCCTCTTGCCAAGTTGTTCAATATCGTTATTGTCATCTATAAAAAGGAGGATAAAATGGGTGGAACCATACTGCGAAGCTACACCGATGTTAACGGACACCTCCAGTAAAGCCAGGCTGCTCTGGCATCAGAGGAGACATCAACACAAACACAGTAAACACTGGGGAATATCAGAGTAGATTCACTTGATCTAGTGACAAACTCATCGGATTCATTTCAAGTCGACCGGATCATCTGGAAAACACTCTTTAATGGTCTCCCCAACAAAATCGTTCAGCTCATACAGAACTAAGGCGAGAGAACACAACGCTCCAGTTCCGTCTGCTCTGCACTGGCTTCCAGTCAAATTGAGAATGGAGCTGGCTGCTGGTGGCTGCTGGTGGCAGAAGCCACAAAAAAGGCTGTTTGTTCATTATGGGCCAGAGCTTAGGAACACACCTCCTGCAGGGGAACCGTCTCTTTAAATATTTTTAAAACCCAACTTAAAACCTACTTTTTTACACTAGCTTTGCCTGCACCTCTGCAATACGGTTTTAATGTTCACCTTCAATCTTTTTGTTGCTTCAGCCCTCTTAAATGCCTTTTTAATAATTTATGTTGTTTTATCCCTGTTTTAATGACTTTTAGTCATTCTGTTGTACAGTACTTTGAATGTTTGTATTAAAGGTGCTATAGAAATAAAGTTTATGACTATTATTTTTATTATTAAGGGGGGAAGACCCATGTGACTTCAGCTGAATCTCGAGGATTTTCATGGTTGTGTGTGTGTGTGTGTGTGTGTGTCTTTGGCTGACTTACCAATGACAGGTGGCTCTTCCATGGTAATGCCCTGAGATATGAGGTGCTTGCGGATGCAGGCCAGCCGCTGCACGTTGGGGCCCCAACGCCGCCCCAGCATGTGGACCCTCTGCACCTGTGTAACAAAACGCATCTCCTCGCTCAGCTTGCACTCTGGCCGCCAGTCCGGGGGTGGCACCACGCGGCACATGCCAGCCATCTCGGCCTGTCCCCTCACCGCATCCAGGTACACCAGGGGGTCCTGGAACTCCCGCGGCATAGGCCGGAACACAGGGACTTCGCCCAGCGCTCCCCAGCCGTCGGACCTGCTCCGCTGCCGCTCCCACTCCTTGTCCTGCACACGTTCTTTCTGACGCGCCATCTCCTTTTCACGCTCCCACTCCTTGTCACGGTCAGCGGGCCGCAGTGTTGCTGGTTTAAGATGTCCAGGGTTGTTGGCAGACGTTAGCGGCGAGGCGGCGGTGGAGGAGACAGAGGTTTGTTTGGGGTCTGAGGTAGTGCTTGCGCGACTGGGGATCTGTGAGGGGTTCTGGCCTGATGATGGAGACGAGGAGCAGGAGCTCCGGCCGTGAGACCTGCTCAGCTGCTGCTGTGCTTGGCGAATCAACATCAGCTTGCCAGCCGATGCCCGCTTGGGTCGCTGGTTCACCAGCTCCGTCGTGGGTGCTGGTGTAGAAGAAGGCGGGGTTTGTTGAGAAAGGGTAGTAGGAGGTGGAAGTGCAGGCGGAGTCTCTTTAGGAGGAGGAGGTGATTCCGTTACATGTCCGTTAGAAACAGGAGTGGTAGGGGCGGCGGCAGGCGTGGCGGCTCTTTCTTGGCCAGTCACCTTCTTGCTGCTGCGCGTCTCCAGAGGTGTTGCTTGCAGCTTGGCCTTCTTGGCCTCGATGCCCGGGGGTTTGGCCCTCTGCTCGACAGCCGCGGTATTGAGCACCACCTCCAGACGCCGCTTGGAGTTCCGCAGTCCCTCTCTACCTGGGAACTCCCCGTGACCTTGCCTCTGCCCGTCCTCCTTGGTCAGGATGTTGTGCCGCTGCCCGTTCAGTCTGCCATTGATGCGGGCGCCTGCGGCCACACTGTGCAGCCCATTGGATAGTAGCACCTGTTTGCGTGTTTTTGCATTGCTGTGGAGGGCTGATGCCGCTGCTTTTCCTGAGTTGGCCAGCCCGTTGCTTGCTGCCGGCTGGCTGTGCTGATTATGATTGTTCGCTAACGATGATGCCGAGGCGCTGTTGTGTTTGTTGCTGCTGCTGAGTTTGGTTTTCTTGCCCAGATCTCTCTGTTTGGCTTTGGTGTAGGTGACGTGGCCCTTGGACACGGTGGCTGTGTACTTCTTCACAGTTTTGGACGGCAGTCGGAAATCGCGGCTCTTCTTGGCACCACTGACAGCTTGTGCAGAGCCTGCGCGCGTCAGCCCGTTCACTTTAGAGACCTGAGGTCAACAGAAAACAACACACAAGATGGGAGAAGTGTCAGAAATGAGTTTTCAATGTGGCGTATCCACTGGAAAGGAAAAGAGACCGTGGCGAGTGTTTTGAAGGGTGCTATGCTCAGCCTGTGGTAAAATGTCAGAATAATAGATGATAGATTCTGTGTCAACGGTTGGTTTATATTTTGAAAAGAACATGCACAAACCAGAGACAAACGGGCAGGAAAAAAAAAAAAGGAACATAATGAGAGATGTAATGGCTCCATGGTGTCCACTAGCAGATGGTTCAGCAGTATGAGGTAAGAGGTGGGGTCATTTGGATGAAATAAAATCCCATCCGGTCCCATGAAAGCAGCCTTTTGCTTTTCCAAAAACGCTATAATTAAATTGTTGGGCTGTGAATACAACTCCCATGTGCCCCTCTCTGTATGTTCATGTGAGAAAGACTGAGTCAGTTTGCACACATGAGTGTGTGTGTGTGTGGAGTCATGGAGGCCCCCAGCTGTAGATCAGAGATTTGGGACGCTGGTGTCTGGTTCCATGGCTGACCCACGGGCTGCAGCTGTGGGAAGAAACAGCCTCCCTCTGCCTCAGTGCAAACAAATTGACCACCAATTGTCTCTGCGTTTTGGCCGGGGTTTAGTGGTGTCTCTCTTTATTCTCCTCACTCACCACCACTTCATCTCAAAGTTCTGTTCTCTCCCACTCCTGTTTCCACTGCTTGTGTTTCTAAGAATATCCATTTTCTCTCCCCCCTGATTTCCATGTTGTTTTCATGGCCCACTTTCCTCACTGCCAGGAGTTTCTCATTGCCTTTTTCTTCTCCTCTGTGATGTGCGTGCACGTGCGTATATGCATGTGTGCGTGCATGCCTAGGCGCCACAGTTAGGATATCTTGTCAAGCTTAAGCTCAGTGTTCGGCTGCTAATATCTGAAAGGGTTCATAGAGTCACTTCCATCCTTTTGTTCTCAACTGCATTTCATTTTCACATCAAGTGAAAATCTTCTTAGCTGTCCTGATGAAGACTGGACAGACTGACGTTTAGGAGCCATCGTAGTGTAAGGAACATTACAGAACACCTATTTTTGTACTGGCTATATATGTACGGTGTCCGGGGCCTTTCTGTCTAGACCAGCTGGAACTGAAGCAGACACACAAGGAGGGAGGGAGGATGGGAGATATGGAGTTATCAATCAAGGCCGGGGGCGCCACAGGAGGGAGGTGACAGACGGCCCATTGACAGGTTTCTCTTTGAAGGGCTCTTGTGTCACGCTCACATGCGTATCTGTGTGTGTGAGAGCATGTATTGTGTTTGTCTCAGGTGGCGGGGGTGGGGGCGGCGGGAGGGAGACTCAAAGGCCAGGCGTTTAAAAGATAAGGGGGGACTGAAACCTAAACCCGCCTTGGTCAATCACCCAACCCACCGTGACACACACACGCACCCTCCCCACAATGGAAAAACACAAGGTGAGAGGGAGGAAAGGGTTGTTGTTGAGAAGGAGAGGAAAAGGAAGAAGGAGGGAGCTGCAGAAGAGGATTCAGGAACAGAAATCGTTGCCTTGTTCAACACCAGCGGCTAATGTAAACGTCTAATCTGATGCACTCATTCAAACTGACGTGTGTGTGTGTGTGTGCTGTTGTTTTGTGAGCCATGAGAGCTCAGTAGGAGAGTTTGTTTAGTGTGTGACGCTGCTGAAATAGTCACCGACTAGAGCAGCATTTACCCAGATGGATTCTATATCTGTCAGTAACAGTTTGCTGACAAAGCACCGAATGCCACAGATACTGTCATGACCACTTCCTGCCACAAGGGGGGCTCATCGGACCTGTGCTCCTGAGCAGAGCGGCGCGAGTCTGGCTCACTTCTCTGTCATTATTTAGTCTGCTACAGGATGGCAAGAGCGCAGGAAGGGAGGGAAGGAAGGTAGGAAAGGAAAGTGGGGATAGAGGGGAAGGAAGGAAAGAAGGAGAGAAAGGGACTAAGATAGAAAGAAAAGGAAGCAAAGGGGGAAAATAGAACACAGAAACACACACACTTGGACGGCGCCAGAGGCTGGAGTGGATTTCGGTCACACGTGAGAGAGAGGGAGGAAAGGAAGGAAGGAGGGAGGGAGGGAGGGAGGGGGAGGGAGGTGGGTCTAGATGACATCATGTGTTGCTATAGCCCAGCTGAGGCCTGGCAGGAAGATGTTAACAGGCAACATCTGCAGGAGCTGTCCCTGAGAAACAGACGGGGAGAGAGAGGAGAGAGAAGGAGGAGGCCAGCCAGAGGAGAGAAGACGACAGGAGAAAGTTTAACCCTTTCAAAGCTCCACAGGCCGACAGGGATGGAGCTAGAGGCAGATCCAGCACATTCGTAGTCACCAACAGCCCGTGTAGAACGCTCTGTGGCTCTGCCAGCAGCTCTGAGTAAACACAGCACGCTGGTAGAAATTACAACTTAGCTCCATCCACCTCTCACCAGGGGAACAGAGTGTCACAAACACAGGAAGGAAAAGCGCTAGCACGTGTGACACAGCACATACGTCCATGACGCTGGGACCAGGAAGGGGTTAAGTCCCATGCTGAACTATAAATCAATTCCTACGGCAGAGTCATTTACTGTGCGCCTGCCAGAACACCTCGACGGCAAGACATAAATCCGGCTTAAGCCTTCTCTCCCCTTTGCTGTCTTATTAGGGTGCGATGCGATGCAGCCTGGAGCAGGTTGACTTTTAAGCAGCTACAGAAAGGTCACTACAGCCGGGTGCTAATAATATACACAAACACACCGGGAGAGAGCCATGTACAGTAGCTGGTGTTTGTCCATTGGTGAAAGAGGTTTAGTACTTGTCATTAGTATTTGTCATTTACTCAACTTAGTAGAACGAGTGTAGAGGAGGCGCTGGACAAACAGGACGAAAAGGTTTTGTTTTTAATGAGTTTCTGCCTTGTGCGGCTGCTTTGCTGTTATCTCCAGTTTTGTTTTTTTGATTAAACTAAACAGGGACCGACTGCAATTTATGTATTTTGTTGATACAAACTGCTTTTGGATGAGGAATGAGTGAATCACAGTGAAT
>CAAKHB010000224.1:63040-73181 GCA_901007665.1 Aeoliscus strigatus | reverse complement strand
TTTCCTATGGCTGAGCCTATATTTTCACAGTTGGCCGTGTGTATAAGTGTGTGTCTTGAACACATAATGTTAACACACATACTGTTCATGCTAATTGAGGAGAGAGCGGGGGGGAGTAGGGGGTGCTAATCCTTTCGAATGATTGGAGCCATGTTGTCAAGGGCAAGATCCATCTGTTCGACACGGGGAGCAGGGACAGACAGAGAGAGAGAGAGGAGAGTATGAAGAAGAAAATGAGTTAAAAGACTGAACGAGCAGGAGATAAAAGAGGAACATGAGCAGTGAGTGCTCAAGTTAACGCAAAACACAGTATGAGAGAGGAGAGGAGGAAAGTTGGTCTGGGCAGGTTGTAACTCTCCCTGAGATCCACTGATGTGTTCATGGCTGTATGACGCTTCTGTTTAAGAACTAAGGCCAATGACTTTTTTTCCCTCAGTCTTCTTTGGCACACTAACAACAATATTTACATCCAAATGGATCCATTGTAAACGACTCAACATGCTGTAGTTCATACTCCAGGCCTTTAGGTGGCACTGAAATTCACGGAGAAGAAGAGACGGAAGTTATGCCGGACATACAAGATCCGCTCACTTTCAGTCTCTATCGCTTGAAGTAAATAAAGATAAACAACGACAACCAGAAAATAAATTAAACACGGTGGCAAATTTCACTTAGACGCAGAAATATATAAACGGTCACAGCATTAAACCAAACAGGTTCAGTATGCTCTGCAGCACGAATGCAAGCATGTACATCGTTGTTGTCACGAGACGATGGCGAGTAGAGGTCAAAGGCTGGAGGTCAAAGAGTTCACGGGATCCGCTTGGACAACGAGAGCAAACGATGGGAAATGTGAACCAACAAAGTGTCTCCGTGTGGACGTGGTCTCATACGAGTGAATGTACAAACAACAGCAGCCGACTTGACAACTTGTCAGTCGTTTTCCTACTCCTCCTCTATTTTGGCCGAGTTCTTCCTCTCAAATCCTTGAAGCAGCAGTAGAGAGGGAGGGAGGCGAGTTATCACAGCCCCAAGCCAGCACTACTAAATATAGCCGCTGTCACGGCAGGCCAAAACACAATCACCCAGACACAATGGATGTAGAGGAGCCGAGTCATAAAGAGATAAGGAGATGAGAAATGCTGGAAAGTTAGAGGGAGATGATTGAGGATGCATGGCAGGGAGGAAACCGGCAGTAAAAAGATGGTACAGAGGGGAGACGGGTAAAACAAAGGAGGATGTGGCAGATGTGTAACTACAGAAAAAGGCTGCTGACCTTTGGGTCTGTTCGCAAACAATATTCCAGGATATCTCAAATTACACACAACTAAACGGCGCAGCTGCTCAGCCGGTCCCGCTGTGGGGGAATACTTTCCCTGTCTGCTGCTGTCACAACACCTCTGTGTGCTGTTAAAAGTTGACTCTCACACTCGTGGCCGTACCTGCTTGCGTAGTTCCTCGGCGGCTCTCCTCGGCGGCAGCCCATTGGCTGCGCCGCGGCTGCTGGCCAGAGCCTGCTGCAGCCGCACATGCTCCCGCGCCTCCGCCCGCTCGCTGCGCTCCCTCAGAAGGGGTGGAGGTGGAGGCGGAGGAGGTGGCAGTGGCGGGGCAGGCCCATCCCTGCTGTGGGTTCCCGCCTTAGGCCTCGGGCTCTCTCTTGTCCCCACTTTGCCGTGGTTGTTGAAAACTGGAGAGAAAGAAATGGAGGAATCAGTTGGAGTATGAAATCAGTTTAGGAGTTTTTAAATGTTAAACAAGTTTGTAGTCTTCAGCTTGCTCCTGCTAAGGATCGTGGTTAATGCTGGAGCTAATCGCAGCTGTCAACGGGCCAACAGTGGGGTGCAACCAGTGGTCACAAAGGTCACCGACAAACAACCATTCACATTCACACCTACGGGGGGACTCAGGCCAGATGCTTTTTTGTGTTAACACAAAAAAGCATCTGGCGATGGAGCACATGCACATTTTGCATCGTTTTGGCCGATCGTCCAAATGGATCCAGTAAAGGCAGTACACTATTTTTTTTTAAAAGCTGGGGCCAGATCCACAAAAAAAAATCTAAACTTTAATCTTAAAAATAAAAAAGAGAAAACGTAATGTCCATAAATAAAGTTTACATTTCTTCTCAAGAAAAAAAATTACAAATAAATTGTATTCTTGAAAACAAAATTCTTAATTTTATTCATATTTTTTCTCAAGGTTAAGACAACCATGACCTTGTCTTATAATTCCTGCAGTGGAAAGATAAGCCTCTAATATCAGTTTTTTCAACAAATTCTAGACACTTTTGTTTTAGTTTTATTTGGTGTTGGGTCAAGAGCCTCTGGTTCATGTCAGATTTAACAGTTACGAACAGCTAATGTCATATTTTACTAAATCAGTTGTTATTGCCTTTAATAGTTTTCCCACAACTGTTTTGTAGATGGAAGTACAGTTGGACGCAGGCCTATACGACATTCATAAGTAGGAGATTTGAGACTGTTCCGAAGAGAATATTGATTAATAGCTTTGTGAATGCCATTTTTTAGATCTTACAACATGACTTCAGGTTTTTCTAAAGAACAGATTGGAGTATATGGCCCCTGGTCTCAAGGTGAAAAAATTCTCTCGTTTTGGACAGTGAATCTGCAAACTTTGCATATCAATGCTGACAACAACAACAACAATGGTGGTTTACATGCTTGTGATAGTGCTGCAGAAGATAGCAAGCCTGATAGTTCCTGGGGCAAAATATCCAGCTCCTCTGAGCAAAAAAGGATTACGGACAATTGCATGTTCCACAGCATTTTAGATCCACTGTGCAGGGCTACCAGGAGCAAGTTTGGTGAATTCAGCGCCACCTATAGGCCTGGAATATGAACTACAGTGGGTTGAGCTGTTAACAATGGATCCATTTGGACGCAAATATTCTCGGTACAATGCAAAGGAAGATGTTTTGGTCCATGTGGACATAACCAATTGTCGTGCTTTTGGAGGTGTGAGGAAGCTGGAGTACCCGGAGAGAACCCACGCAGACACAGGGAGAACACTCCACACAGCAAGAACCCCAGCAGGCCATGAAATGTACCAAGATACTGTACAGGAACAGTGCTAACCACTGCACCGCCGTGCCACCCATGTATGTTGTTAATTCCTAATGTACATACAAGGTCAAACAACAGTATGATACAAAAACAGCACACTGTGGAAAGTTCCTATCAGCTAACACGTATTTAATAACACTCACAGGACAGATGCTGTTTTTTCAAGCTAGTGACCAGCTTTGCCAAAGCTAATACGCGGACATATGTCTCTCAGTATTCCCCTGTAGTGCAGAATGGCACCAAACCACAAGGCCCAAGTGGAAAAGCCTGCACACATACTGAGGTGACAGGCTTTTGGCGAACATGTAGACTCCAATCAGTCAACTATGCATGATTTAAAGGCTGTATGAACACGTCTTTATGCTGCACGTCAATGAGCCTGTTCAGAATGGACGTCGCAGACATTAACCCCCAGGGGTGATGCTAAGTGAGTTGAACAGAAGCGAGGCGATTACCAGACGTTCAGTAGCTCTCTCATCAGCTTTTATTGGGCTCAATTAAAAGTTTCATGGAGTCCTAATATTCGTGTGGAAAGAATGAAAGGAGGCACAGCAGAATGTGTGTGTGTCTGCATGTGAATGTGTGTTGATGTGTGTGCTTCACTGAAGGTGTCAGAACCGCAAGTGAGCGGCTGCGGGCCTCCTGGGCCCCCCGCTCGATAAAGACTCAGGGAAATCTTGACATTTAAGAAGTGAGCTTAGCAAGAAACCGAAACCAATAAAAGCTGTTTAGTTTAGCAAAGTCAACATGGCATGTGGCCAACGATGAGAAGTCAGAGCGTGGATGGATTTCCTACAGTGAGGGGCCTTCTCCTGTCTTTAAATCTGAGAATAAAATGTTTCTGTCGCCTTCACTATTTCTCCATTTATTTCCCGGCTCCACTCCCTCCTCCCTCCCCATCTCCTCCCTAAGAGCCCATATAACCCTGCTCCTGCTGGAGAGCGGCCACACGCCGCATATTAAACTGTCACGTTTGACACCAATCTTGACACCACAAAATGTGTGTGTTTCTGTGTGTGTAACACACTGCAGCTCTCGAGTGCAAATGAACACCTACATACCTACACAGTCATGTTTCCTTGTCCTTAACCCCTCCTCATCCCTATTGTCCCCCTGCAAAGTATATCTGCCTACTCGCCTCTTATCTATTTATTTAGTGATGGCGCCAAAGCGCTTTGCAAACAGTGTTGGAATATGCGATAAGACGGGAGACTGAGCTGTCCTCGTGCACAAAAGAAGCCTGGATTTGTCCACACAGGTCTGGACTCTGGTTACAAACACATGCATATGTATGCTTTATGTTCCAGGCAGCTGCTGTTGCTGCAGACGATGAGACGTCAAGTATAGTACAGTATAGTGGAGTGTAGTACAGTGCAGTATATTGTAGTACAGTAGTGTTGAACAGTATAGTACAGTACAGTGTTGTACAGTATAGTATAATGTAGTACAGTAGTGTTGTACAGTGTAGTACAGTACAGTATATTGTAGTACAGTAGTGTTGAACAGTATAGTACAGTACAATGTTGTACAGTATAGTGTAGTACAGTAGTGTTGTACAGTGTAGTACAGTAGTGTTGAACAGTATAGTACAGTACAGTATATTGTAGTACAGTAGTGTTGAACAGTATAGTACAGTACAATGTTGTACAGTATAGTGTAGTACAGTAGTGTTGTACAGTGTAGTACAGTACAGTATAGTGTAGTACAGTTGTGTTGTACAGTATAGTGCAGTACACTAATGTCATACAGTATATTATAGTACATTATAGTGTAGAACAGTAAAGTGTCGTACATGTATAGTACAGCATAGTACAGTAGTTTTAGTGTAGTACAGTAATGTCGTACAGTATACCGTAGTACTGCTCAGTATAGTGTTGTATAATACAGTATAGTGTAGTACATTATATTATAGTACAGTACAATATAGTGTTGTACAGTACAGTTTAGTATGGTATAGTATAGCACAGTCTAGTAGAGTACTCCAACCTCTGGAACACCCTCCCCAAACACATCCATGACTGCACCGACCTCTCGCAATTCAAATCGTTACTTGAAACACACCTGTTCTGCTTTTACTGCCCCAAATTTCATGAGGTGTTCCCATTTAATTTAGTTCCACTGTCACTCATTATTTTTTGCCACTCATTAATAAAAGCTCGATATAAATAAAACATTATCATTATCATTATTATTAATATTGTATGTGTCTATGAGTGTGTTGTCGAGAAGTTGTGCAAATGAACTCTACAAAGGCAGCGAACAAACCCTCCCAGAGTTCAACACAAGCAAAATCTATGGACCTCTCTTCCTGTTAGTCTCTTAATCCCAGCAGTCTCGCTGCCGTCTCTCCTCCTCCTCCACATTCCACTTGTGAGGATGACAGAGGGAAGAGCTGAGCAAAGCTTTCACCTTTTGAACCGTTTCTGGCGGCAATTCGACAAACTGGTTGGGAAGGGAAAGGGTGCTTGGGGGTGTGTGTGTGTGGTGAAGTGTGCGTGTGTGGGGTGCCTGGCCAGGAGGACTGGATGCCTCCAAAGACTGCCAGGGAGGGAGGGCCTCCAGGTCAAAATCATTTCTCTAGTACTCAAAAAAAAGGTTCAATACCTCGAGATGGGTATAACACACAAACAGACACACACACTATAGTGTAAATACTAGACAAGTATTGTACTACACTACCATCCAAATACTATCATTTTTTTCGTATCAGTACTTGAGGGAAGACTGGATTTAAGGATGTGTTTCAAAGGAGCAGTGTGTGTGTGCATGCGCAGCGCTCTGCTCCCACGCCAACAAGAGGTATAGCTGCAGTACAACTGTCGTCGTGCACCTCCATCACAAAGCAAAAATACATTACTTTCTTATGTAGGCCACAATAACTGCAAACGAGCGTTGGTCTGACCAACAAGTCGATGCTCAAAACCAAAAGTACTAAAACACAGTAACAACTCAGTAGAGGAAGAGTTGACTATTTAGCTGGGTGCTCAGATGCTTTTGACTGTGTACTCATCCAAATATCTATGTGCCCAAAAGGGTGCACTTATGATGTCACTTTGCAGTGTGTGTGTGTGTGTGTGTGTGTGTGTGTGTGTCGAGGGCCCCGGCCAGCTGTTGCAGTGTGTGCATAAACACCTTGTTAGCATGTGAAGTGCTAATTAGGGTGGAAAGACTCGATGTGCTGCTCTGCGCTCCCATGTGACTTATCGCTCCAGTGGAAACCAAGAGTAGAAACTTAGGAAACTGTGCGCACGCATGCATGCACGCACACACACCCACCCAAAACTGCTTCTATCAACTGACTGCCTGCAGCACCCCAGCTCATCTTCCTCTCTCTGATAGTCCTCTCCTGCATCATCTTTCACTCTCCTCTCGCCTGTATATCCATAATAATCTCTTCCCACTGTCCCCTGTATTACACACAGGGGTGGATATCGACTGGGGCTTCACGGTTCCACTCGGCTCAGCTCAGCTCTACTCGACTTTTTTGTGTTTACACTGGCGATGTAACTTGGTACTTTTTTTAGTACCAGGATCATGGTTCCAAGCTAGCTGAGTTGGTACCAAACGTGACGTCGCAGAGTGCTGGCCTCTGATTGGTCACTACAGACAGAGGGCCGTCCCAACCACTACCTTCCACACCGGCGGTAGCGATAACGTAATTTATTCCTCGGTGCGTTCTCACTGACCATGGTTGATGTGCGCAAAACAAACACTGTTCATGATGCAAAGATGTTTGTGTGTTTTTTTGGCTGGTTAGAACGTTTACGTCTCTTTTCTCTCTCTCTTTGTCTGTGACAAAAAAATCCACAAACTGAGAACCATCTCCTCCATGTTCTACATTATTAGTGCGTTTGTGTTTGCATGAAACACTGTCATGGCGGATTCATGCAGCCGACGACAGCACCCACATCGAAGAGGAACTGAACTGTGATGGAAAGGCGCCTGAATAGAACCACACTGGATGTGGGTTTCTTTGGCAATGGAACAGAAAAGCTGTACAAATATTCTTTCATAGGTTGTATAAGGAGTGGCTATACATAAGTATATGTAATGAAATGAAACTTTTCACGCCACGTGGGGGAAAACATGTTCAGTGTGAGCAGGCAGGACAAATGTGTTGCTGCACTAAAACATGGCGTGCATTGTTCCAGCCTTACCGTGCCCATTGAGCGGCTGCCTGGCAGGAAGCCGGCCCTTGCGGGGAGTCGAGTGGCAGGAGGAGGAGGCAGAGGCTTGGCTGCTGCTCGCCCCACTGAGGGAGGGAACCCCCCCTCCGTTCCTCACCTCCTCCTCCTCCTCCTCCTCGTCTTCCTCCAGGTCCTCCTCTTCCTGGGAGCTCCCGAAATAGGCCATATTATTGGGCAGGGCCGATGAACCTGAGCGCAGAGGTGGAGGAAATGAAGAAAAGGGGCAGTTGGGGGAGAGGAGAGGGATGAGACAAGACAAGAGGGAAGAGATTAATTAAAAATAAGACAAAGGCAAAAATAGAAAACAAACGCAGGACGAGTTCTTCTCCTAGACTCTTGTTGTTTTTTGAATCACCATCTTTCTTTTGTCGTTCATACAACCAGTGAATGAAAATACAATCGTCAAGTTGTAAAACACAAATGCAGAAGAGTTTCTGAAGGTTTCAACAATGACCAGTGTGCTGCTGTTTTGTCATCTGTTATTATCTCAGCTGGCGACCGCCACTGCGTCAAACTGCTCTGCACACAGCTGCTGTATTGTTACACACACACACACACACACACACACACACACACACACACACACACACGTCCAAGCAGAATGAGGGACATGAATGTTGAATGATTCACCATCACAGTTCTTTGAAGACGTTTGTATTTTCAAACTAAATCGCAGTCATCTTCAAATCAATAACCTGAACTTGTCATTTATATAATTGGGACCTACATTCAGCCTCCCTGTAAACATATATATATATATATATAAACAACATTTATGGCATGTATGCATGTATTTTTGTGATTGCTAATTATGAATTTACACAAATGTGTCTGCTTATGTGCAAGAACTCATGATCAGCATCTCATGATGCCATAAGACATATTACTGCCACTTTGGATTTTATTACTATTTAATAGTTTTAACAGCTTTATGAAGCAATGTATGATATGTCAATTAAAAACTTGACCTACGCCTGAATTCCACTGGCCGCTGAGCTTTACAGATCTATTTCAATTACACAGCCGAAAACGAATGAGACAATTATTAACTAGTACTAGGAGGGAGTTGAGCACTTATCTTAGATTTTACGCGTTCAAGACATGAAGTGACTTAATTAAAATAGAGAGATAATGCATTGTCTACAAGACTTACATGAGGATTCTGTCACACATACTAGATTAAGCAGCAGTCGTGTGTGGGTGTGTGATGCAGAGAGGTGGTGCACCAGTGTGTTAGATCACAAGTTGTACACAGACAAAATGTGCTTCTCAAGCTACTGTGGCCACAGCCTGGTGGCAGAAATATACGTGCAATGTGACACACGTTCACATTTTGCAGCATCAGCGGCGATCAGGACTTGGCTTGGACACACTAACCATTTGTGCGCGTTATGTAAATGACACCCCGGCAGCTCCTGTGCTTCTCTAATGACAAAGGAGAATAAATGGAATACGGCCCGATGGCTGTAGCCCAGCACCGCACAGACAAGACTGCTGACTGAGGTGTTCCACAGCTGATAGCCCGAGGAGCAGAATAACACAGCAAAGCTGCTTTCACACACACACACACACACACCCAAAGCCAGACACACATCTGGACTAACATGAGGAGATTTGGTGATGGCTGTATCAGTGGGACCGGACACAGAACGGACCCTGTCAGTTCAACGCCCAGAGAGTTCACAGAAATGATTCCATGTTTGACTGTGACGTGTCATTCACACATCTAAGATCTAAGACAGGATCAAACTGAAGGTTCATGGAAGGACACAGGCCGTGGTGGACAAGTCAACAACCGGCTTTGTTTCTATATCTTACTTCCTGGATCCTATCTGGCCTCCTACACATTCTAAGGCGGTAGCACAGCTTTGATAACCCACATGCAGTGTTATCAGCGGCTGAGAGCGGTGATGCTTGTGTGAAAGAGGGTTATTTCTCAATATCAGATTGTTTCTGGAGGAATCTGTGAAAAACAGCAGCAACAGATTGACAATTTCTTTCATTTTTGAATAAGTAAAAGTAAGCCAGAAAGCCTTGTTCTTTCCCTTCCAATAAAACAAACTAACCTCTGAAATGAAATGAAAACATCACATAAGCATATTGATTGTTTTGTTTCTTTTTATAAAAGCATTCACAGCTTTTCTCAGCATCGATGATTTTTCATCTTTTTTTTTGAACGTTGCACCGGGAGCTGTGGTTACTTTGTGCCACATCACACTGACTTTTAAAAGCTTAGTTTAAACATCATTTGCCTTTCCAACACTAAAATGAGATCCTATAATAATAAATCTCCTTCTGCCTTGGATCACACTCTTCACACAGCAGCTTTTCCAGATTCTAATGATCTCCTCAGGGAGAGGACCAAAGAGAAAAAGCAAGTATAAAGTGGCAGTAGATTCCCACAACAGATAAGTTTTGCTCTTAAACTTTAGCAGAAGGTCAGTGAAGCAAACTAGCAGCTGAGCAGCAGTGAAATGTGGCACATACTGTTCCCCACACATCCATCTGCTGTGGATCATATGTAACATATTGTGGTTTCTTGCAGTACTTTGCCTTCCTTTGCACTTTGCAGCAAATTATGTCAAAGCAGCGGTTCAAAGTTGAGTTGTCCGTGCGGTTGGTGCATACACAAAAGGATGTACGAAGACACACACAGACATCTCGTTGGTCTTTGGCGACAGAGCAAAGGCTGCTCCCTCAGACCAAACAAACTCACGCTGGCCCAATCAGCTTCTAATGACTCGCTTCATTAGCTAAATGGCTGTAATTTAGTGCGCTGAACGGGGGTCAGCGGGCCAATGGCAAACAGACCACCGGGGCACCTGGGGGCGGAAATGAAGGAGTATAGTGTGTCCGGAGGGGAGGGGGGGG
>CAAKHB010000224.1:47680-62670 GCA_901007665.1 Aeoliscus strigatus | reverse complement strand
CACACAGAGCTCTTGTGATCCGAATTCTGACCACTGGGGGCGAGGTGGGGGATACTAGAAATGTACTGCCTCCGTCTTTGGAATGGACAACACACACACACACAGGAAAAAAAGGGAACACAGCAGACCTTCTCCAAGATCTCCAGCAGGGTTTAGGCCCAATCCCCCAATTACACCGGCTTTTCATCCACCTCATTCCAACCACAGACAAATCATAATTAGGTCTGAAAGACTCTATTAGGATTGTCATTTTTAACAGGGGTATTGTGCGTGTGTGTGTGTGCTTGGGGGGGCATAATTACAAACCTTCCATTCCCTGGCTACCCTTCTTTTGTCCCCTTAACTGGAACTGAAACAATGAGGACAATTTAAATAGTCAATCAGGGGGGGTTAGCTGCTCTGGGGACATGTGGACGTGCTGGCGCACAGCAACGTGCCACATGTGTGCACAGGAAGTATGCCCTCTGTTTTTAGAGGAAGGTCAGAGAGGGAGACAAATGTGCGATAGCCAGCTCCTGATGGAAAAGTTGTGTCCTTCAGTTGAGCTCGACTTCATTCGTTGAAGGAGAACGTTACTGAGACAGACGACTGGCGATGACTCCCACTGACATTCCTTCATGTCAGGAGACTCACAAAGTTCCGCTGGCATCCACGGCCACAAGTGGTGACACTGAATACCCTGTTTAATGCTGATGTGTGAGCACATTGTGTGCGGTGCATCTTTCTATGAATTGTTTGAATCTTTTAAAACACACATATTCACTTTAGCCCAACAACTCTGGGTGAAAAAATGTGAATTCCTTTTTTGTTCCAACACTAACTTCAGCACGATATCAGAAGAGAGAAAAGAAATAACTCCAACATGTAATAAAATATCTTTCATACTGAGCACGATGAGCACCGTATCCCCGGGGGAGATTCAGCTGTCACAGCAGACGTGCACTTGAGAGACACAAGAGCAGCTGTCGGACTTGAACACCGACTCCCAGGAGGGGAAATGTGCTTCTGGTTAACTGAGATTCTCAGACAATAAAAATACCATCAAAGAAAATCAAATCTGAGGATGTCGCTACAAAGGTTGAGGTCTAAAACTATATTTGAGCATGGTTTCCAGTAAGTGGCAGGTTTTTCTCAAAAAAAAAAAAAATCTTTATCTGTGTGTAATGTGTAATCACATACTGGGAATCCGAGCTCTGTGGTTCAGTGTGTCAGAGCAGGCAGGTTGTGGAGGAGAATGAACCCGAGAGAGGTGTCGCCACAACACACACACACACACACACATGCATATGGCTCCTGATTATTTCCGGGAGTGTGTGTGTGTGCACATAGTTACTCATTTATCTATCACCTCTTCTTTGAGTGTATTAACTCCTGGTCATTTTCAGGGAAATTGCACTGATATTCTTAATCAGTGGACTATTTGAACCTTGTTAGGGCTGTACATATGTACATATCCTGTTTGTGTTCTATATTTATTTCTGTAACTATTATAGTGTTTTGTGACAATGCTGTACACAATTCCAATCATTCAGATTCTGAGTGTAAAATTTCCACTGCAGTGAACTGCAAGACTAAAGTAGAAAAAAAAAAAACAGCGAGTGTGTCTGAAGCAGTCTCACGACTTCCTTCTGTCCTCTCAGTGCTGCCCCCTCCTGCCAGCAGCAGCAGTGCACCCTGTGGGTTATCAGAGGCAGACGGGGCCAGAGGCAGACTGTCTGGCTACCACCCAAATGGCTTTCTCCATGGATATAAACAGCCAAACTACAGGCCGAGACCACACATAAACACCCCTTCTGACAACACAGGCAAGGACTGAACTCTCCTGCTTATGTGTGTGTGTGTGAGAGAGAAAGAGAGAGACACACACACATGCAGAATATAGGCCTTCAACAGTGTGGGTGGAGAGCGTACAGGCTGTGCATCCTCTGATACAGAAACCTTATTTTTCACTTCTCTTGATGGTTACTCCCACGTTGCATCAGGATAATCAGACAAGCAGACCCCCCCACCCCCGGAGAAATTAAAAATAACTTCCTTAGATACAGCAACATCAACGGGCACCAATTCGTAATCATAGGGGGGAGAAAAAAGGTCCCGTAAGGAAGCTGTCAGCCGTAAACTAACTGGATGAGAGGGAACATGAACGACAAGTAGAGCTGTTGGAAAACTTGTGATTTCACAAGATGGAGAGGCAACATGAGTCCTGCTTTCATTCTTTTTTGTGTCTTTTATCAAATCCTTTCTGTTTGAACTGCTTTTATGCAGCTGTCAGAGTGAGTGATGGCTGGAAGCCTTTGGGTGGATGTGTAATGTTTACCAGATAAGATAAGCAAACAGTGCAGTGTGTGTGTGTGTGGTACGTTTACACATTGTGAACGTTTGACCTGGACAAATCCCTGAAATCTCCAGTGACGAGGGTCTTTAGGGTACGAGTACTTCTAACTGTCCTGTCATGACTTTGAAACCACCATGTAAATCATTTCACATTGGATTCCTGTAATGCGGCTGGAGATCCTGTCACATGCATTTTGGGAGCAAACGTGAATGAGACCTTCGTGTGTGTGGCGGTCAGATCTCCAGCGAGAGTCTGAGGCCACGTCCACATGGAGACGCTTCGTTATGTACACGCACGTTTTGCACCATCTAGTCTGATCATCCACTGATCCTGGAAAGGCACTTTAACAACAACAACATGTCCATGCTGCGTTGGTCCTGCAGTAGACAGGGAGCCTGTTGGGTTGAAAGTCCTGAACCTTTCTACTTCTGTGTCTGTCTGTGTCGTAGCTCCGTGTTAAATCTTTTTTACGGTTCTCAGTGTTTTTCTTTACGGTTCGCAGTGTTTACTTAAAGTGATGACGCCTAATCTTGTTACCATAGTAACGCAGGCAAGATCAATCATTTTCCGCTCAGGTTTTCATTTAAATCACATGAATTTCAGCACCACCTACAGGCCTGGAGTATGAAATACAGGCCTTTGGGTTGTTTCCAACAGATCCATTTGGATGCAAATATTCTTGATACAATGGCGAGGAAGACCGAGGAAAAAAAAACATTGTTGTGGACATGGCCTGAATCTTTGAGGGCTTTGGGGGTATTAGATGATATCAAAGTGTGCCTGAGAAGATTAACCAGGTGAGCTCACACGAGCATGTCTGGTTCCCGCGAACACACACGACGACCAGAGGACTCCCAGCAGACTGGAGGCATCAGCGTCAATATGAACTCATTCACCCGACCTCCAACATGCATGCACACGCATGCGCACACACACACGCGCAGCCTCAAAGGCTCTGCTGACATTCTCCTATGTCCCCCTTCTGGTATGGGTCCATGCATAGGGGTCATAAGAGAGGCCACAGGGAAAAACCAAGCAGAAGAGGCCCCACGTAGCAAAATGTCATCTTCACAGCATGGACTGCACACACACACACGCACACATACACGCACACGACAGCAAATCGTGGTCTATGAATAGAGCAGTAAAGCAGGGAGCGGCTGGGTGGAAAAAGCCCAGTGGAAAACCATTCAATCGTTAGCTTAGCAGCCTAAATCTAAAATTAGGATTAGCAGCAGAAGTCAACAAATGCTGGACGCACACACGAGCAAGCAGCTTGTGTCTTAAACTTTAATTAAAAAGACAGAAAGCTGCTAATCCCGGTTGGACTGTCCGGCACATGTAAAGATGAGTTGAGCTTTGCAGAGCTGGAAATTATCTCATCTTCAAGGTATATAGGACATTATATCATTGGGCAATGTCACATCCTGGCCTACATATGCAAATCAGTGAAGGCTTCAGTCACTTTTAGCAACTTCCAATTACGCATTCTCGAACGAGCCCTGTAAGGTTAAAATGACGATGTATAGCCGTCATACCTCAGTAGATTTGACTCTAAATCTGCTTCTCTGGAGTCTTTAGCCTACTTTGTGAGACGGGCTGGGTTTAATAAAGATAACATTAAATGAATCTGAAGTGGTATTGTCTTCTGAATGAGTTAATCCTGGCGGAGTGGACCTGTTTAAGTAGATGTTTAGCGGGGTATTTAACAAAGGGACAAAATTAAGATTAAGACATGTCACAGCCTCGGTTGCCTGAGAAAAAGGCTTCAAACTTTATATTGGTATTACCTTGACTCACTTACAATTCTTTCTTTTTATATACATATATATTAAAACATGAATGAAAGGGGAAACTATCGGTTAAAAGGTCAACGTACCTCATTGTGCAACTGGCAGTAGGAGAACAAACAATGACAGTGTTTGGCTCTCATCATTTAAATGTGACTTTTATCACTAAGTGAGGGAATAACAGACATTTCTTTCTCCACTTCTGCCAAATAAATGGCCTTTTTCATTTTGTGAAGCTCTGGCAACGGACTGGTTCTCTTCTGGGTGCCGTGCCAACACATCACATAACGTGATACTTCATTAGGTCGGGAGCAGAAGAAGACAGGACTTGTTTGAGTCACTGAAGTGTGTCGGCCGTAACGTGGCCTGTGCAGAAGAAGTGGACACAGCCACCTTTATGTCAGTGACGGGTTTGTGGACTTCCCTTTTAAAGCCTCGAGTTGGGCATTACGGTCCTCTTGGTTTCAGGAGGGTTATATCTGAACATGGAATGTACACTATGCTGTCCTGACTGACAGGTTGCCATAATTTACAAAACGCTCCATTGAAGAAGACTTACGTATGCGTGGGAGAGATTAAAAGGTTTCGATTTAGTGAGACGTGTCGTTTTGTCATGGCTTTCTGTACTTTGTCCTCGTGCCCTCACACCCTGCTTGTAACGAGACAGAATGAAGGCTCAAGCGACTTGTGGATGAAACTGTTTCATCTTATTTAACCCAAATTATACAAGAGAGCCCTTATAAAATCCAGTGAGACACACACACTGGCACAAAACACACATGCAGACACACACACACACCGTTGTGCTGCTAATTACGTTGCCATGTTTTTACCGGTAGTTTGACATCAAAGGTGCTACATAATGTCAATGAACCTGTTTGTAGTGTGTAACTTAGCAAGTCCTCAGTGCACTAGCAGCTGCCGCGGCAGAGGGTGATAGACAGGGTGTTAAGGAGACAGATCGCTGTTGAAAGGTAGGAGGGGGAGATGTGTAAGCTGATGAGATGCAGGATAATCTTAGCCTTGGGAAAGTGCACAGTTATTTCTAGGGTGTGTGTGTGTGGTTTGTGCGAAGAAACTGTACTCGTATTCTATGCATGTGTTCGTATTTATGCCACTGTCGACCACAAACATGTCAGGTCAACACTCAGGAGTTTTATTGGAGGCAGTAATGTCAAAACAGAAAACCAGAGCCACGCAAGTGTGGAACAGGAGCAGTGAGTGTTCGCAGGCAGTGTGTGGGCTGAATCTTACCTCTGAGGCAGAGGAAGGTGAGGAAGTCCTCTGTCTTGGGTTTGCGTCTGGACAGGTCCTGAATAGAAGAGGACAGGAATGAAGAGGAGAGTGACGTGAGGGAAGAGGCGGGCACAGTGGCCTGGCCGGTGTTCAGGCTGCCAGGTTCTGCCACCTTGACAGGTGTCGTGCTGGGCGAGTTGGGCTGGGACTGGGCGAACTTCCTCTGAGCCTGGAGACGGGGCCTGAGAGACGACAAGGAGGGATTGCGTTTCATTAGAGTCGCAGCAGAAAGCAAAGACAAGCAGGTCGTCCTGACTTATCAAGACGCACCCATCACATGGAAACGAGCACAACTGATTTTCACTTCCAGCACAGACTCATGTTATCCTTAAAGAACCTTCACATAATGGAAACATCCATTTTATTCCATCAGCAAACAGCAGAAACATCTGTTTCCTTATCTCTCTCTTGTGCGCGCTCTTTGTCTTCATTTTGTCTTTTACCTCTCACGTTCAGACATTCTACTTTCTTTTTTTCCCCTGGTCCTTTCTTTGACTACAGGCTCACTCCTGCGCTGCACAATGCCTTGGAGATGTGTCTCATTTTTCCTCTCTGCTTGCCTCTTTTCCTCTTTATTTCACACGGTTTTTCAGAGCCGCTGAGGGACGGTGGAGAATATTAAGAGATGGACACACCTGGATGCACTCACATAGACATTTCACCGACACACGCACGCACAACCCGTGGACGTTTTAGACATTCAGGGGTCAAATAACCAGCAACAGGCCTCAGTTGATCAGCGCGTGTGTGCGAGAACACGATATAAATGTTGAGGAGAAGCGACAGAAGAAATGTGATATCCTGGTATTATTTGTCAATTTGCTGCGGAGTGGAATGAAGTAAGGGGAGATAGGATCATGTCTGGAGAACACCCACAATGGATTTGGTGCAGCCGCTGAAAGGTGCCGGGCTACGATTACACTTCAATCAGGGAACAGCGCGGTGTCAAAACGTGTCAATTCCTCTCCTGTGACATGGGTGTAAGCTCAATATGTGAGAAATTGAGAGATGATTGTGTGCACATTGTCACAGCATTGCTTTTCCAACACAATGGTGTGAGAAAAGCCGACAAATAACTGTTGGCACTCGCTCGGTTTCTCTCCAATCAGAACTGATGAGTTTGATCATCTCTGAGCTGCAGATCAACGGTTCATTTTAGTTTACTGCAGTTTGTGTAGAATGCTCAGACAATGTGTGGTGAAGAGACGTGACCTTCATGTTCCATCTTAGTCATCTTGGGATGTTCTCTGCACACAGACATTCAGTCTCCATAGCGACTTTCACGTTGGAGACGTTAATCAATAATAACGGTGGATGCAAAGTGTTCCCACCTCGCCGGATCTCAGCGTTTGGCTGAAATAAAGAGCCATTGTTTTTGTGCAGGTACACAACAAAGAACGCGGCTACAATGCAGAACGAGACAATGGGGGACAGGTGTCACCTCATATGAGGCCGTGATGCACTTGCCAAGTGCTGAGAACAAGGGAAGGAAAGGGAGTGACTTATATAAAGAAAGAAGTAGAGGAAAAACAGCAAAGGAGAGACGAACTGATGAACTGGAAAACACACCAAGTGATGCAATTCTTCATAGTATAGGACTTGTACCCACAAGTAGGCCTCTATTGCTATTTTAGTGTTGTGTCCAGCGTCTTAACACACACACACTTCACACTGCACAATATCTGAATAAGATCAAGGTCTGTTTGTGTTGAACCACGGCAGCAGTGCAGGTTTCATGGACAAACTGGAGATCTGACTGATACATGGCTTTTGGCTGGATATTATGTAAAGTACTAAACGGATAAAAGAGTTGCTGATGAAAACATTTTCACCTTTATACTTCAATGTACGGCCTCGTTGTCGCTCCATCTGTCTTTTGTCACCTTCTGGCTGTTCTGTCTGTCACCCGGCCTTCCCGTCTGTTCACAGGTTCACCCAGCAAAATCCACCAGCGTGTATGAGTCAGTGTACAGTCGACTGCGGCAGGATTTACGACATTTTGCATTTTTACTGGGCAGAACAAAGCCGACATAATGCTGCGCCACTGTGTGATTTATCTATATAGCATTCTGGGTTTGTGTAATCGGAGGTGCGACATGTCACACTGCTGGTGTAGGAGTCTGGTGTGAGCCGTCCCAGTGGTATCGTAATACGTGTAATATTCATGTGTATTGTATTTGTTTAGAATGCATAAACAGCACTCACATCAGTGCATGCAAACCAGAGTTTACTCACAGAAAGAGAGGAAACAACTCTTACAACAAGCACATCTCTTGAAAAACCAGAGGACAGAGACGGATGAGATGATAAAACGGTGTGATTACTACATCCTGTCTAGACAGACAACCTGCCCCTCTCTAGACGAGCCTCATGTTTTCATCAGCGGGTTCGAAACAGACCAGCGTAACAAACCCCAAATAAATAAATCTGGTCAGATCATTTCTGGTCATTTCAGGTAATTTTCTCATAATTGTCTCCTTGTGTACATTAATTTATGTCTCATCTCCCACATTTTCTCCCTTTTTAACTGCATGCGTGCAGCAGACACACAGCTAATAAAAAGGTAATAAAAACAGACCTGCCTCGCTGATGATGTGATAATGCAGTGTTTGGCAGGGATCCTACTCGCCGCACAGCCGATAAATAAAACACCTCAGCATGCTATTATCTGAAGGAGGACGGGTAGATCTCTTGGAAACAGGTGGCAGAACGGAAATGTACCGTAATAATTAATAATTGCAGCAGCGAAAAAAGAAGAACGGCAGGAATAGCAACATTTATTTAACAAACTCAACCCCAGATTCCCCTGAAATTATTAATCGCCCGCAAACTTGTGCAAATATGCCAACGCCAAGCCACATGTCTTGATGTGAAACAGATGAGAGGAGCATGGGAACGGTTCGGTTCAGGACGACATCAAAACGATGAGCGGGCTGCAAACGCGGATGTATAGATTTCAACAAATGAAGGGAGTTTTGGCAAACAGGCTTCGAGTAGATTAGAATCAGACGCGGCTCCACACAGACACCAACATTGACCCAGAGAGCAGGTAAATACTGGAATATCAGCATGGGAACAATTTGCAATGACATGACTGTTAAGCGCTAAAGGGCTGAGCGTTAACATGACCCTCTGATTTCGTCTTTCCCGTCTGCCCAGAGGAGGGCTAACGTTTGTGTGTGTGTGAGAGAGAGAGAGAGGGGGATAGGTCAGGGTACACTGTGTTCCCACCATGCTGAGTTATAGAATACTCATTGGTACGGTGCCATGCTCGGAAAGAATGACTTCCATAAATTAAAATTAGACTGATTGCTCCGATTGAAGGAGAACGAGGAGTCAGGGAGTCGCAGGCAGGAAAAGAGGAAACAGATCCATTAAAAGAGCAAGAGATTACAACAGGATGTCCCCATTCATCCCTTTCTAATCCACCTTTCATCCATCTCTTCCTCCCTCCATCCCTTCCTGCTACCTCCCAGTCATCCACCCTTCAAAGCGCTGCTCCAATGTCTAATATTACACATGCCACCGTAGCTGCCGCCGCATTGATTATCTCTGAGAGGAACAGAGCGGGTGTGTTTGAAGATCCTGTCAGAGAAAAAAAAAAACATGACGAGAAGGAACAAGAAAAGAACGTGATAAAGGGCCAATTCAACAAAAAATTAAATAAGATGAAAAGACACGAGACGAGGCAATGACAGAGGTGGGAAAAGCCACTTGCACAGACAACATCGGAAGCAGTGAGTGGTCGTCGCACGCGTGCACATGCACCCTGTCAATCAGAGACGGCAACGAATGTGACCTCTTGTCTTCTGTCAAATTGTCAACGCCCTCTCAGATTGTTTCCATGGGAACCGCTGCGCCTGCAGGACTCCAAGTGCTCATGTTGCATCCAAGTAAAGGACTCCGCACTTGGTCTCTGCCAGGTCCACACATGTTGACCGCTGACATCCTGGGACACAGAAGGCCACAGAAAGAAACTAACTTGTGTCTGGTAAAAACCTGAACCAGATGACAGAGCGTGTTTGTGTGTGAGTGTAAACCTTCATTAAAAATAAAAAAAACAATATGTAAAAACAACTCCTTTGAATAGTCCTTACTGATAAAAATCTGCCTCCGTGCACCTTTCATTTTTTCTTTTAGGGGGCTTTCACATCCACCTGGTTGGATTTTCAGACTTTTCCCGTTGATCCAAACCAAATTTATAGCTGTGAAAGAACCAGAACTCAGCCTGGACCAAACTGAACCACGGTTTAGACATTTGCAGTATGAAAGTTTTTTATTGATAGTCCCGACTTTCCGTTCTTGAACAGGAAGATTCTTGTCGACCTGCAGACTCTGCCGGATCTCGGCTGATGCGTGGTGCTTTGGTTTCATCCCTGATGCGTTAAAACAGCCTCGACTGTGAACGTTTGGATACACGCAGTCACAGATGTCGCAACGACAAACGTGCCGGAAGAATTAAAGCAAGAAAGAGAAAGCTTGACAGACGCCTTCAGTGAGGAGGAACTAAAAACTGCAACAGTCAGCGGTTAAACAAACACAGATGAAACCTCAGGTTTGAATATTTGTGAAACTGCTGTGTAACTGTGTTACAGCACTTGTATTTACAAACTAACACTGGGACCGGGTGAATACGTCCATCCCAGCGTACTGTAAACTACATGAGACGTTCCAGAACCGCGCTACTGTTTCTAAGAAGCAGTGGACCATTGAAAGGAGAGCGGCCTCAGGCTGATCCAGCGCGTCCAGGGTTTGATAGATGCCGACATGAAGCTGGGCTCCGGTCAGACTGTGTGCTCCCTCCCCTGGTTAAGGTTTTGTGTGAGGAGGCGAGTGCTGATCCAGAGTCTGTACCTTAGGGGCGGTGTTAATTGGCTCCAGACGGCCCACATGGTCTTGATAAAAGACTCGCTCGCTGCAGCTGCGTGAACATGTTTGTGTGTGTGTGTGTGTCTATATCAGGGCAACCTAAATATACTTGTTTGTGTGCACAAGAGTAAAATAGTATGAATGTATATATCCCAGGATGAAGCCTCACAAAATGCGTATGTGTTTAGTCAAGTATCTTCTCATCTGTTCAGTGTTTGTTTCTGTCTCGGCGAGTCTGGCAGTTTGTTCACATCAAATCCATCAGCAGATAAACGGCTGACGAGTCCAACTGCTCGGGAGAACGGTTTTGAAGTATCTGGGATGTTCAGATTAATGACAGTGACACACATATCAGACAAATGAGAGCTAATGAACCTGTATGTGAGAGCCAGAGACGACAAACTGTCAAGACATCAGGGGCCCGTTCCAGAAAGCAGGTTGAGTGAAGATCCTGAGTTTGGGGGTCCTGTGGACCTGTAGAATTGTCCTTGTTTCAAAGTCACTAATAAACCGAATTCAAACACAAAGTTTAAACACATTTGGTTTGATTTCTCTCACTTTAAATAGAAATAGAACCGAAAAAAATCAGCAATTTTCCTTTATTTCAGGATGAACAAACTTTGTTTTGTGGAAGGCGCCGCTGACATTCAGATTCTATCAAACAGAAACAACTGATGTTACACACGTTACTCGTTGAGACCTGAATGGAGAAAACCACTCATTCGTAATGATTAACCCAACTTTGTAAAAACATTCAAAGTGTTTGTTGCTTTTTCTGTCTCTGTGCATTATGGAGAAAACGGGCACCGCGGTGACGTGACCTGCTGACCTCATGACCCGCACATAAGCAAACAGCCTTTGTGTAAACCAAAGTCACGTACACGCCGAGCTACACACACCAAACGCAAATAAAAGCAACCATTGGTGAATGAAGTATGCCTGCTACGCTATCTGGTGTCCTTCAGGTCAGCTCGGCTTTGACATAGAAATAACTGCACGATGAGTCTCGGTGAGAATGTGTTTCAAGTCGTCACACTAAGCCTGTCGTTCATTTTGAGATTAATCGTGGGTCTTGGGTGTATTTAAACACACCCATGGGTTTTCACCTGCCCTCTTCTTAAGATCACGCACTGAGAAGAGCTGATGTATGTGGAGAGGAGACATCGGGACAAAGGCTCAGGCTGCATTGTGTCTCTGTGAATGTATAAATAATAGGGACCTATTGTCCCCGTCTCACCTTAAAAATGCTAATCTGCTGTATTTGCTGAAAGGAGCGTGGATTTCCTGTTCTGTTCCTTTCACAGTATGAAATACGAGACAAGACACCACAATTCAAGTAATGTATTGTCCACCGCTCTATGCTGTTTGTCAAAACCCCCTACCCAGAAACCCGATGACCTTTGACCTCTGACCTCGCAGTCCACCTTAAATCAACCTGAGAGTGGCCGACCGCAGCCAAACGGGTCAATAAACATCAGTGACGGTGCTGTTGGTGCTTTTCAATCACTCTAATTGATCCCCAGTCCGTCGGCATCGGGTGGAGCTACAGCGTCTGGACACACACTGGACATTACAACCAGAAGGTTGACTCAAAAACAACAAAAACAGGTGACTGAATTAATTCAATTGGAGATCCTGTGGTGGCGTTTGAGAACAACTGAGCACACACACACACATATGACCGCTGATCGAAAGCGATCTCTCTGCATTTCCAATTACGATCCTTCCCAGGCTGAGATGACGGGGTTTGACCCGTTCTACCGGGTCACTGCACTCTGCTGACGAACGAGCATTGCTACACTTTGGAGCGCCGGCCTGCGTCGGCTCCGTTGCGACTCCTCACATCGTAGGTTATGATTAAAAATGGAGCATTATTTGATTCTCGTACAGTGCAAGTCCTGTTAGCACGTCGGTTCATAGGGAATTATGGCGTCGCTTAAAAAAAAAGCCAAACACATTACTACTGAAAGGCTCTTATACAGCAGCTGCACTAAAATCCTTCAAGCATTTTGATTTTGTTGTCTAAGCCATGAGAAGCACCATGCACGCCAGTTGTAACATGATTAATCTGGGCTACAATAACAGCGCTGGCACTTGAATTTGACAGTGATTAGGAGGACGAGTCTGCACGCTGAATGACACCGTGCACTGGATGGATGGTTAATACTCCTTCACCCTGCCAGTTCAGCAGAGCAGGGGGCTGATCTCAGCAGCAACAATTACAGGAGAGTTAAAGGGAGGATTTTGGAGACTGACATGCATGAGTACGTCACCGACATTCATAGAGACACAGAGAGGCCATTCAGAGTGGAAACACACACCAAACTTGGCGGACAAGTTGAAAACAGCCGTTCTAATTGGTTGGGTAATACATGACGTACTTGCAGCACTGGGATTTTCACATACTTCACTACACTGCCACTTTAAGGTGTCTCACCTGGCGATGTGCCTTAAATTCTGTTGTGTCTGTTTTTTTTTTTACTTGATTTGTACATTTAGACATTTTCTTTTCCATTTTTTAACATTTGACTATATTTAATATTTTTATTCTTATTTTATTATCCATTCTTTACATGTTTTTTTGTTATTTTTATTTTATATTTGTATATTTTATATTTGAACCGTGGGCACTGAGAAACATTATTTCAATCCCCTGTCTGTAACACAAACTGCAGCATTGACATTAAATCTACCTTGAACATCGGTCGGCTACATATCAAATTTTACAAATCCTATTCTCCTAGGTTTTGCCTGTTGACTGTGCTTTGTGTTCGTTTCAGCACTGACTGTAGGTCCAGTCAGGTGTTCCTCTGCATCTATTACCATCTGATGTAAATCAATAGACACTTTATGGCCATCGCAGTGTGTGCGCGCAGGCCTGCGCACACATGCATGTAATCCCTCTTAAATGGAAATGGTGATTATGCATTACTGACAAGAGTCATTGGTTACGCTACACAAGACGAGTGTGTGCGCATGTGCGTGCGTGTCTGTGTGCACACACTTGGCATTCATTAAGTCGAAACAAAACAAGCGGCGGCAGCTGAGTGTGTGAGTGTGTGTCTTGGCTGAGACAACAGAGCGAGCAGATTCAAAGGGAGCCAAAAGTGGGGTTCAGCGAGGAGAGCGAGAAAAAACAAAAGGAGAAAAGAGAGAAAGAGAGTGAACGCAGAAGTGAAGCAAATTTGTTTAAGAGGAGCACTCAACTTCTGATCCACTCACACACTCGACGTGCTACAACTCTGCAGCTCTTCATTAGTAGTTACATGCAGTATTTGATACAAACTTCACATGAGCCACGAACTGAGTTTGCTGGGGGCGAGCGCATCGACCCCCCTCATAAGCCCTAATGAGCTGAGCTGAAGTAAGCCAAGGCAGCAGTGTTGCTCGCTGTGTTAAACTGATTTACCCCCAAATTTAATGAGTCCGTCCTTGGCCCCTGATTAACCCCTCCACTGAGATTGGTGAAATCCAGGCAGGTAGATTATACATAATCCGTCTGACAGATGGACAAACAAACGAGTCAGCTGAGGTGGTGAATAGATACACGCATTGTCACAGATAATTATACTTTATTCAAACTCAGAACAAGAGGCAAGAAGCACCATTTTCATATTAGCGAACAGTTCAGGAGAACTTTGCTTGGAAGAAAACTACTCCCTCTGGAGGCTCCACCTGAGGGCCTCAGCCATCAGGGAACACAATCTATCAGGATCTAAAGCACGTGATTGCTGCCTGTCAGTGTTTCGTTCCCATTTTAGGAGGTTTTTGTGCATGTGCCATGTGCCATGTTCTGGGTGAAGATTGTTGCAGCACAGACACAGATGGGATGTGGTCCCTCCAAACAACGCAAAGAAAGACATGACCTCTAAGCTGATGAACATGATCACCCATGGCTGAGTCAACACTTCTCATGTGTCGTTAATGCGTCTTAAAGTTGTCGTTGGGTATCTGACACCTAGTGGGGCTTTTCCACAACACGCTCCTACTCGGATTATTTGTGGAAAAGTCCGTTCATTCAACGTGGACAAGGAGCAGAACTAGGTCAGTAAACCACGGCCGAGCTGTGAATGTACGTGTGTGTGTGTGTGTGTATGTGTGTGTGTGCTGAAGGTCCCAGCCTTGGCAGAGGAACCACATTCAGAGGTGTGGTCACGCTGGTAGGAGAAGTCTACAATAAGCTGGCATGTTTGAAGGGGATGTGCTGCCAGTCTCTCCACAAATCTCAGGAGCATGGGAAGGCAAACACAGAGCTGATCTCAAAGACTTCTAAAGGGGGCCGCTTCCTGCCAAAAATCATTCGCACCTGTCCCTCGGTCTCTGCCTTCCTTCCTCTCCCGCTCGGAGCCGCCCCTCCCAGTCCTTCCCTCTGTCCACCCTCTATCCCTTCATCCTCTCTCAACACTGCGAAACTTTTTCTTCGCTAAAAATTGGATCCAGCTATGCCTGTTTCGGTGGGTGCCAGGTGTAAAAGCTCTTGGCATCCCTTCATTTAGTCCCGTACAGGAACAGTGCACGATACTCAAGCCAGGGTGACGGAGTCATCATTCACACATTAGTACATGTACACGTACACACACACACACACACACACACACACACACACACACACAATACGCTTTTAAGGCTTGGTGAGGCCTTGCCAACTACTGGCTCGGCTTGTGTTTCATTAGCATCAGATAGAAAGCCTTTCTTCATCC
>CAAKHB010000224.1:23069-34594 GCA_901007665.1 Aeoliscus strigatus | reverse complement strand
CCAAACTCCTTTGGAATACACAGGTAATCCAACCTGCAAAAGCCACACAAATGCAGAGACAGACACCTTTTAGGGCATCCGTAGGGATACTGTGCAAAAAAAATGTGCCAAGTAAGATCATTAAATCTCAGCGCTCCGTCTCTCTCTGTCAATCACGCTGAGCGATAAATCAAGATGTGTAGACATGCTTGGATTATATATATATATACCAACATGTCCCGCTGGGCTTCTTAAAACGTTTTATGCCATCAAACTTCTCCAAAAGATTAAAAGCAAAAGGAGAACATGTCACCACACACACACACACACACACACACACACACACACACACACACACACACACACACGAGAAGCAGCGTGTTGTTCTTGTTAAAACTACTCCCCGGTATTAAAAACTTCATCTTTTCAGGGTCACTCGGTTCTTTCCACACACATCATACAGATTTGTGTTTATTGCTCATGTGATCGTTTCCACATGACGGCAGAGAGGTTTTGGTGCAGCTACATTAATGTTCTAAAAATATGGACATCCATTAGAGGGATTTCTATTTAGATACAATAAACATTCTAAACACATCTCAGCTGGGCAGATATTTGCCAACAATTGAACATTCATAACACATAAAAGTGTTCCAGGCACTCGTGAGAATCTGTGTATGTTCATTTGTCTGGACGTAATGAAAAACTGCTTCCACTTCAGCCGCCTCTCTCAAACGTTCCTCTCTCTCCAAAGCATGCGCGCTGATAACAAGGGGAGATGATTTTTTACAGGTAAAGTACGCTATGTCAGATTTAATTTGAACAGAACCATTTTTTTTAAATCAACCAAAACCTGGCGTTAGAGAGCTGGGGTTATTTTAGTTTATGCGAAATAATTTTCAAATTTTTAATAAAAAAAAAAAATGTTTTTTTTTTTATGTCTGTCCATCTGTGACCAACGTGATAGAGAGATGTTGACATTTCTGTCATAATTTTCTGGTGCACATCTATACAGGCAACAGAGAAGTTGCCAACTGATGCTGTCAAAACACAAATGTAGTATGAGAGAGAAAAGGAATGAAGGGAAGGTTATTTCCTACATGTCGTGAGGTCAAAATGGTGAAAACACAGCTGCAAGTCCTCGTGTGCTGGGTCGCTCGTGTATGACAGAAAACAGGCATGACTTGGCAGAGATGTCAAAAATATGCTGATTAATCTGAAGCTAAAACCAGTTAACCAGTTAACGTTCCTATTGATGAGCCACTACGTACACGAATGCTTCTGTAAGTCACATCTGCTTCCTAATACGTCTGCTCTCTGTGTGCACACACGCATTCATGTTAGCTTTTCTAAAAATACCACAGCGCTGCGCCGCTGCTGCTGCCGACTGTGCGGATGTCACGGCAGAGGAATGTGGGCCACGCGCCAGCCGCGATCTGCTCTACAAAACCGGCCCAAAATCTGTTTTTCTAACACACATTTCCACTTAGCGGAGTGACAGAGAGACAGATAGGTGGACCGATGGAAGGGAAATGTTGTTTTAGCAAAGTCAGGCTTTTTGTATACAGTAGTCAGGATGGCCGTTACCGTGTTTCTCCCCTTTCTGAGCCTTTTAGCAGCACGTGACGCCCAGATGGGAGCAGCATTCTGTCGTTCTCTGGTGCTAGTGGTGATTATTTCATTCTGAAAATCAGGTCAGATTCCTCCGTGGGTCGTGACCGACGTTTTGCTGATAAATATTTAAGGTCTAGTGATTGTAGCCCTGCGGGAAAACAAAGAGACTGAAAGACACAGGCGTTAAAGTGAGGAGAGAAGATGGAAACGCTACTAGTACCATCTAGGAAATACATTCAGGGACTCAGCAGTAATCATCTAACTGGAAAACAGGGAGTTTGCCAGTGAGAGATTTTTATTCTGACTTCAAAACGTGGCTTGTTTGCCTAGTTGGTGTTTATTTTGTTGACAGTTGTATCAGCCCTGCAATCCTTCGACTCTGTCATTATACTTCTTCTCACTCCTTTTCAGATATGTATATTCTTTGTCTTTCGTTGTTAAATTTCTAATTTTTTTTGTACTTATTCTCCCATATTCAAAATAAACACCTCAATCAATAGGTGAGAATGAGACAGTAACATCAATAATCCAGTACATTCCATACTATAGCAGCACTCTCACCAGCCCCGCCACAGACGAAGAACGCGCTTCTTTCCTACATTCGCAGTGGACAAACAGACGTTCTAATAATGTGGGGGTGGGGGGGGATTTCAAACTGGACACGCTGCAAAGATAACAAATGCGTTTTAACTTGGGTGAGTATAATTTAAAGAACGAAGCAGGTGTGGGCTCACAGAGCTTACATTCCTGGTCCCCACGTCCCTTCAAACACATACGAGCGGATGCTTAGCTCAGCTCAGAGGAAAGGCAAATGAAACGAGGTTGTGGGGTTACAGGGGACATGAGGCCCTATATAATCGCCTCATTACACCACAACCTCACTGCGTCGGAATGTGTGTGTGTGTGTGTGTGTACTTAGGCCATAGGGCCTTCCCTTTAAACTCGAGAGGAGAGGAGGAATGCCACAACGGTTCACTGTGCCTCCTCCAACAGTGAACCACTTCAACTTCTTTTTACGTGAGTAGATACACTGCTGAGCAAAAAGAAGGACCAACTTGATCTATACACGTTCTATAAGCTCAATAATCCGCCAGAGAAAAAATTGTCTCCAGAGTTTCTCAGGAGATAAATTTGAGAGAGACTTTTAAATACCAATTCTGACGGTTTTCTTTGACCGACAAAAAACATTGGGGGATAAAATCCTGTTTTTTATACTAGAAGACATCAATTCAGTGCTGGGGTAAGCTGTCACCTGTCCGACCTTTTCCACTGAAACACCTCAATGCAGCATTTTGATAAAAGGCAATAAAAGCCAAAATCCCATCAGCTGATAACTTCTGTTCTAAAGGCCAAAACTTGTTTTTGTGAACATTTCTTTGTCCCATTCCTCAAAAATTGTTTCATGCTGGATGGAGCTCTACAGTTTTACAGTTTTAGAGGGAGGCGGCACACTGCAGAACAGTTTCAAAAGAAACCCTGATGAAAGCTTTGACAGTGTCTTCTCTCAGAGTAAACGTCAGTCAGCAGCTTTGCAGGGCTGTCATGACACCGTGAACTCACTTGAGAAATAGATGTAATACATTGAGTTTGGCAGGTCGACAAGGCTGAGTGAAATTTAAAGAAAAAGCAAAACACAAGCTGTGTATGTGTGTGTGTGTGGAGGGTCTGGTCTCACAATAGCCTGAAATACAGGTCATGCGCCGGAGCCGTGTGTTAAAATACACACAACTACTGGTACGTATGCGCACGCGGGCCCCCACTGAGCCGACAGGTTGCATAACAAAACGGCTTCCATTCAGGAAGAACTGCCCCGTTCAGCACAACCTCCGACTCTTTGACGCGATCGTTTTCACCTGGGGTTTCACTCAATTCCCTGCAAACGCAGAGCCACACACGACCCCCGCCTGCGGTCACATGGACCGGAGATGTGATGGACAGCACTCCCCGTCCGGCTGTCATTCATCTTGGTGGCAGTGGCGATGGCCGACTGCCTCGCTGCTATTCCCTCGAGAGCCTTTGGAAGGCTGAGCTGCCGATCCCCCTTAACCGAGCTGCGTTTCTAACCTTTTTCACCTCCCACACAACAGCTGCTCCACCAAGACAAATGAGACACATTTATAAAATTCCTGTCAGGACATTTATATTTGCCAAGGTCACATTTTACAATTGTAGGGATTAATAGAACTTAGCAGTGTCAGAAAATAGTTTAAAGGAGAGAGAAATTCAAGACCCCTCTGTGGTGATCACGTTCTCAGAGAGCCTGATTGCCCGACAAGGAGGAATATTTAGCCCTCATGGGCAATAAGTCACGGGATATTTCTCGTTTCAGCAGCTTGTCCTTTGTGGCTCAGGGGATATGAACCACGATCTAGTTTCACAAAGTAAACACACTGCTTGCATACACTTGCTGTTCCACTCTCAGTTTATTTTCAATGACAGCAGCAATAAATACTTTGAACAGGGCTATAAATTTTCCAGCCACCAGCTTCCAAGGGCAGTTTAAATGTGGCAACACCTGACACGTTCTCTGGTACTTGGAAGCATCACGACAACCATTAGGGCTTTTCCACTGGCACTTTGGCCTGAAGGAAATTTGCCTCCCCGATTGGAGTTTCCATTAAACTGCAAAGTGCTGAGCCACACCTGAGACAGACTCTGGAGTACGGCAGACGAGAACCCAAACCAGCATTTTGTGGGACTCCACTCGTCTGTGCCGGGGACAAACAGCGCGCAGCTGTCCGTCCTTGTGTGGCTTGTAACCGTATCTGCGGTTGGATGTTTAGTTTTGTGTGTTTGCTTTCAGACGTACAACAGTCGCGCTGTAGTTGCAGATGAAAGCCCAGACTTACAATGTTTCAAAATAAAAGCTTTGAAATATCATATAATAATAACAGTTTCATGCAAATAATTTTCTACTTTTCTACTAATCACCATTTGCAAAGTTTGGTTTGAAATGTGGTGGTGACAGAGACACATTCATAATCACTGAATGACGGGATGCAGATTTTAACATGTTCTAAATATTGTTAAATTATCTACAGTTCATTGGCCTCTGCCGATTTAAATGGCTGATGATCACTCAGGACTCTGGTTCAGTGTAAATCCATCCACAGTGACCATGTCCTGCTCCGTCTCTATTCTCTCGCTTGTCTGTGACAGAAACCTACTGGAACTGTGTCATGGTAAAGCACCATGACTGAACAGACTCCACTATCGTCATCATAGTTTCATATCGTCAACCCCCCCCCAAACGGACGCCTATGATCATTCATCTTCAAGTATTCCAGTGGGTGGTCCTGTCGTCCCTGCTATGCAGCTGAGTTAAGCTGGCACATGACAGAGTCCCAAACATCTGCAGCGCATCCGCACAGATGCAAAATATGTTTGGGAACATATGCAAGTAATGTTACGATGTGCACACATGCTGCGGCGCACAGATAAAGAGCTTCCACGCCCACAAAGGGGGAACAGGAAGGCAGAAGCAGGAAATAGAGTAAACTCATTAGCTTTGTGCCTTGTTTGACACGAACATCCTGCCGGCGGGGAGACTGATACGCGCACGCAGAGAAAGACCACCGGCCCCTGGTCAGTTTATGCAGCAGCATCCGTCTGGAAAAGGAGCCATTTGTATGGAAGTAGTCAGTAGTTTGAGGGGGAACGCCTGAGGGGAACTTTGAGAAAATTGCCATGTTAACCTTGGAGAGTCTGACTCGTGGAGCCAGCAGTGGGATTACATCTGGGATCCAGCGAAGGCTGTAAACAATTGGTACAGGAAGAAGCACACAAGCACCATCACACACTGGCACAAAGGCGTAATATACAGCAACAACAACAACAACCCAGCGCCTGCGGCTGCAGACCGACTCTTGCAGAATTTTCATGTGAGCGCAGACAAGCTGCTTTACTAGAAACACTCATTAATTCCTCTTTCCACAGCCAGGACATAAAAAGATATTGAGCATGTGAAAAAGGCCGCCACTTGCCCACACATGTGAGGAGCTAAATGAGTGCGTAATTTGAGACATGAGCAAGATAAACCCAAATGAGTACATATGAGAAAAGAGGAAACCACTTCAGAGATGCCCAGAACGATGTCAGCGTGTTCAAACGCAGCCTTTACCGACTGTTTTCGACTTTTCGCAAAAGAAGTGCTAGATCTTCGCCGGAGTGAAGCCCGTTTTAGAAGTAAAGCGCTGTTTGTTGATGTGAGTGTCATTTGATAGTCTGTCTATGCGTGTGTGCTCAGGCAGCGGCTTCAGTCAAGCTCGTTGAGAGTTTTGTAGTTTTGGGCCCCACGATGATGCAGTGGATAGCACTGTGGATCGCACTGTGCCCTCAAAGCCAGAAGGTCCCTGGTTCGATTCCTTCATGCGCTCTGTATCTGCGCGAGTTCTCTCAGGGTACTCCAGCGTCCTCCCACTTCCAAAAGCATGTTAGCAACTCGTCCAGGGTGTTCACTGCCATGGCGACCCGTAACCGGAGCCAGCGGGAGATGATGGATGAGATTCTAGTTGTATAGAAGCATGAGAACGATTGCACGGTAAAAGAGAGGCAGAGAACGTTAGAACGTAGACAGTAGACGGGGTAGACAGTATGAGACAGAGCTACAGGAGCAAACAGGAGGAGGACTAGTTGGCGTCTCCTCCCTGCAGCTGGTGGTGATATGAACTGTCCGTCAGCAGACACACGTGCATCAGCTCCTTGTGGGATTGTGCACGCGCCTCGAGCATGTTTAAGAAGTCGACACGCAGCTGCTTGTATGTGGTCTGTGCCATGAGGATCCAGGCCATAAACAAACCAAACCCAGCCGAGATGACAACGTGACAATATGCCAGCCTGAGGTCCGAAGTCCCTTCTGACAACTTGTCGACTCCCAAAACAGGTCAGGCTTTGTTGCTGTACCTCTGCAAGAGAGTAAAGTTTTTAAATCTGCTTTTCACAATGGTTACCAACAGCTTTGTTTGACCCGAGACAGTGCCTGGTTTGTGTTTGTCAATGCAGATCAAACTCCACAGCTTCACGGGATCCATCATTACTGAGTCAGGACTTAAACAACTATTAAGACATGTTAACACAACTCGTCTTCAGGAAATGTTCTGATCTTGATAACGAATCATCCAGACGTCCCCTTTTCAGCGATACAATCTTTGTTACGCTACAAAGAATCTCTCTCGTTTTGCTGACAGCAATAACAGAGTGCGTTGTACACCCCATGTAAGGTCACGTCTCCCTCGCTGACAATCTCACTAACAAGCAGCATATCAACACAGAGCCCTTCCCTCGCGGAGCACGCACACGCATAAGTGAGACCGGAATGCTGGTAGCTCTCCCTCCTCCACATACAAAGACGAAACATGAGTTCCTTGGAAAGATTCATAACTTACTGGCTTTGTGTAGCCTGCAAATGAAGAGAGAGTTGATGTGATCAATCACCGTTCACCCATACACCCCAGCAGAAATAAACAGAATATGTAATATAAGTTAATACAAAGCAGCAGCTCTTGGTGGTCTCGCACACATTTTTAAATAGGAAAATTAATAAGGTTGTTCAAACAAATCAATTAGTCAAAGTACGTACAGACAAAACATGATTGGTGAATGTGGGAAAAAAATGAATCAAACTGTTGTGAACAAACTACAAATATCACTTGGCACACGATTTAATTACCCAATTTGACAAAGCAAATAATTACCCTCTGGCCCTGCGTCTACACAGTAATTTACCTCGTGGAAATAAGGTATTCTGCAATACTCTCAGGAAACATGTGAAGTGTAACACAACAGCATTGGTGTCTGTGTGATGGGGCCCAGTTGTACAACAACAACACACCATTTGTATCAGGACGATGGCGACGTACCAGCAGGCTGAGCAGATGTGCTGTGAAGCGCAGTTTGCAAAATGGGAAGCTGACTTCAGCAGAGTAACGATGAGGTGGATCAATAGTTAAAAGTCTGACACCGAAGACTCGCCTGGCCAGTGATGTAACTGACCAGCTGCCTAGGACGGACTCAATTGGAGAGCGAGCACACAATCAGTGAACAGTCTGAAGCTCCAACACACGTGCTGACATTATGTCAGAGGTGGACAGGAGGTGTACGGCAACAATAAGTTCTTCTAAGAACCGAGAACAGCTCACGTGTGTACAAAAATAGGAAGCTGTGACTAAGAGCAAGACATTTATCCATCGTGTCAACATTATCCATCCCAGTTAAATGAAAGTATTGGCAAGTACTGACAAATTCTAACAAGTACTAGCGAATACTGACGAGTACACACGAGTACTAGCGAGTAATGTGGAATACAAGCGAGTACTCACGAGTGTCATTTAATACTCGCGAGTACAGGCAAGTACTGACAAACAGTAGGAGTACACACAATGCTAGCAAGTGCTGGTGAGTGCTTACGTGTGCTAGCAAGATTTAGCGAGTACTGACAAATAACTAGCGAACATTGACGAGTGTTAGTGGAAAAGAAAATGTAGCTGTATGATGGATGGTGAGAGGCAGCAATAGAAAACAAACACATGTGACATACCTTTATTTACTACACTGCTCGAAGGGCTAGACCGGTTCATGGGCGAAGTGCTAAACAAGCACACTAGAATAAATCTATAGCCGTTCTCAAGGGAATGAAAGGAGCAACCTTTACCTCCTATTCACACACTCGCACGCTGTTTGACTCGCTTTATTGCTGTGTGGATGCATTCAGGTTATTTACCAACACCGTGGCACAATTTAGCCCAAATGAGAGAAATGAATTCCAGCCGTGTGACATCACAACATAGTCTAGTCCTCGTTTTGCCTATTAAATTGTCACTGTATGGTTAAACGCTCACGAGACGCAGCAAACAATAATGTAATGTTCAAGGAATCATTTTTTCTTGACGGGATAAAAAAAAAAAAAACAATCTCAAAACATATAGATCACATGTTCTAGTGATTAATATCATTGAAACTAGATTTGAGAGAGAAACAACAAACACTGCTGCAGAGATTCAGGGTGCTGGGTCATCGCAAACAGAGGTCCAGCTAGAGGTCAAAGGTCAGGGGCAAGCAGGTGGCCAGCTGGGGTCAGAGTTCACCTCCCAGTGTGCACACCAGTGGGCGGGCCTAAGCTACTCGAGTCAAAGGACCTGTCAGTCACAGCCACTTATTTTCCATGTGTCAATCTCGGCGGCCCACAGGGACCCAGCCTCTCTCCACCCCCCACCCTCCACCCCAACCCAGGGCCAGATAAGGGGCTTTTTACATGACAAAGTGCTGCGGTCGACCCAGGCAGAGAAAAGAGACAAAAAAGTTCCTTTCAATTGCCAATGAGGATCAAATCTAAGAGGTCAGATGGTTCTAATTGAACACTGAGTGGTGAAGAGGGAACTTTGGATTCTCAACGTCTCATCAAGTATCTCATCTCTCCCATCAAAGCCAATCTGTTTTTCACATCAGACCTTATCAATCAGACAACTTTTCACGTCTGTTGGAAGCGAGTGTGCTGCTCTGCACCTTCGAACTCTAAACCACTGTGGAGCAGCTGTTCTGACTTAGAACACTCACGTCATTCTGATGATGTGCGATGAGTCCAACTGTCACCGCTGGAAGGAGAGACTACATGAAGAACCTCGCTCTGGGTTTCCACCCTTTACAAACACTGAACGATATTGTCTTTTGAGGAATAATAAAATAAATAATGTTGTTGAGCATACGTGAAGTGAGGGGAACTCGAGTTATGAAAGTAATCGATGGAGTCAGAAACTGAGTGAAAAGAAGTGGTGTTGGCAGGGTAACGGGTTGACGGGTAAACAGAGTGTCTGGAGTTCCTCTCCATTCATTCACCGTGGTTTCTTCTAGGCCTCTTGGGGTGGACGGTAACAGAAGATGGTGTTAGAGACGTCCTGCCGCTCGGACAACCTGTTCACACCTGTCAGTAACATGCCCCTGACGTGTTCTGTGCACAGTTTCCGTCCACAAAGCACAAGCAAAAGAAGAAAAAGAGATCAAGGGTCGATTCCTCACCGTGTAGTAACGCTAAAGATGCTGTTGACTTCCAAAGAAGAGCATAGCGAGTAGGGATGTCAGGAGTAACTGTATTTTCTATTATTCGTGATTATGACAGTCACAGGGGGTTCATGTTAAGGATTTTCATGATAGCCGTATCTCGCAAGACTTGTTTTATGTCGGAGATGTGGACGTAGTCGAGCCTGAGATGTGACGGAACACCACCTGCATGTCTAATAAACAGAGATTCATGTGAACAATTAATTTGTGAAAGTCAAAGTTATAATCAGGATTATTTCCTTGAGGATCATTGCACCTGGAGAACCTATAATCGTAGTGAGGAGCCTTCTAGACGTGTGGGCAGAGAGTTGGTTTGTGACTTCCAGTCAGTTGAGGACAACAGGCTGGACTCACTGACACGTTTGCAGCTGGATGTGTGTTTCCACTAAACTCAGCCGCGCTGCCAGCAAAGACAAATGTGTTGTGGGGAAACTTTGATTAGTCTGAAAGCTGTTAGAACCAACGACAGCCAAAGCTTTTGTTCGCAGAATGGCAACAACAGCGTGAATGAGAAACAACATATAAACAGAAGGAACGAAAAGTGCACCAAACACACACACAGGCAGCTGCTTCCTCTGACACACAAACAATTCACACCTCGAGGAAAAGAAGTGTTTACGATCCTTCAAAGTTATTAAAATGTGGATTGCTGAGTTACAGCTGGATTATTTGTGGGGGCTTTTAATTCCGCTGGAAGTGGAGGAATGATGACAGGTCATCCCGTAGGCCCGCTGGGATTTCTCCTGGGAGTGGATTTTAAAACACCCACCTCCTCCATTCCCCTCTATACTTCACACACACTTTTCTAATACACACAAATCTTCATCCATCACTGACAGGGAGGCAAAATAAACAATCACACCGTAGATCAATCACTGTCTGTTTAATGCGGCACAGAGCCCAGGTGGGGAGGTTTAATACCGCGGCGCAGCAGCATGTGTGCTCATTCACAGTAGATGTCACAGTGGTGTGTGTGTATGTGTGTGTGTATGGTTTCATAGAACAAAACACACAATGACAGGAAGTTGCTTGCACAAACATATGGCTTCTTTCTTCTTTAATGTAGTGTATGGAAACTATTCCACCAACCGTGCAACCACACAGATCCTCGCTGTCAACACAAAAGTGGAAATGAACCCTACACAGATAAATCTACAGTTTGTTTTACATTTTCTGACAGGATTTCCCTCCTTTATGCTAAACAAATTAGACAAAACTTCAGTCCACCGCCACTGATGGCGGCAAATGATATATGCACAAATTTAGATTCTACCCTCTTTGATTTATTAAACACGAGCATGAGAACGCCGAGGAGGAGGGCAGATACAGATACTGATGCCGTCTTTAATCTAAACCTCAGATCTCAACTCTCCATCAGTGTGTGTGCTTTAGAACTGATGTCTACTGGCCGTCATCACCTGGCCTCCCATCCTATCATCTAACACTTCATAAAGACCATTCATCCCACCATCCTTTCATCTGTCTATAACGGGGGTCTTGTTAATCCTCCTCTCCATCCTGACCCTGCACCACTCTACTGGACTGGGACAAACTTCAAAGAGCATGAGAGATTGTGTGTGTGTGTGTGTGTGTGTGTTTGTGTGAGAGAGAGAGAGAGATTGGGTGGGTGGGCAGCTGTGTTGTGCTTGGCATACATCATGAAGCCTTTAGAGGACAAGAGCCCACACACACTATTCTCTCAGACACTAGTACATAATAGCTGTTTCAGTTTGATTGAATCAATACAAAAGTGCATATACAACACACACACACACACACACACACACACACACACACACACATCAGAGCAGAGCTGACACAAACACACAACAGAGAGCTGCCGTGTCCAGCAACAGCTAACTAATAACAACTAACAACAG
>CAAKHB010000224.1:811-13311 GCA_901007665.1 Aeoliscus strigatus | reverse complement strand
TGTCTGCACCCAGCGGAACACGGGCCTGAGAGCTGCCACCCAAAACATCTGTTACTGAGGGAGCAGCGACTGATCCCCCTCTCCACTTCCTTTCTCTCTCTCTCTGTTTCCCTGCACACCTGCTCCCCCCTCACTCCCTCTGCCAACCACTCATCCTGCCTCCTCTCCCTCCCTGTGTCTGGCCTCGCTCCTTATCGTCGACAGCTCCACCGACGACTAAACTCTTGAGAGTCTTCTTCCTTTCCGTGCCCCCCCCCCTCATCCAATCTGTTGCAGCCGCACAAACCACATGTACAACATGGAGGAGAACCCTGGATCGCGCCTGTTCTCTTCATCTTCTTTTCCCACAGTCAGGCTCCTTGCGGTTCGACAAAACGATGTAAATCACAGGAGACCTGTGTCTTTTTTTTTTTTTTGCTCTACAACCACCAAGTGGGACTCTCAGGAATGTTGACGACCGTCAGGGTTTTTCCTCCTTCGTCCCTTTGCTGCTTTCCTAGCGAAACGCTCGGAGTGGAGGGTGGTATCCTGTCAGTGGGATCTAGGAATTCTCTGTTTGAGCAGTGGGGACGCAGCGGGGAAGGGGGCCGGTACACTGAGGCCATTGTACGGCAGCCAGCCGCCCACACGTGATGCTCGGCCAGCAAATACAGATACACTGTCATGAGCCAGAGAGACAAGGGCTGGATTCTCAAGGCACAATATACACTACAGCCCTATTTGGACGGGATGAGATCTACCTGGGTACGTGGGGTCATGTCCCGTCACCACAGGACGTGAGTGATCTAAACGGTCGAGTCGCACGGGATTAGAAATAGCAGTCAAACGACCCCTAGTGGGAGGGGTCAATATGTTCACCGACGCCTTCCCCTCCTGCCGTCGTGAGTGTATGACGTTGCTTCCTGTACGTACCACACTCCTTCCAGGTAAAACATGGAAAATGGCGTCGACACGAGGGGAGGAACCCTTGTGTTTAATTTGGCTTGTGGGGGGGGGGGCACAGGTTTCAGATGTAGTTGGAGGGAGGCCATGGTTCTTATAAAGAAAAGCTCGGAATTGAGTCTCCATGCTTGAAAATCCACGAGAAAACACTCTGAAACAGGATGTGATGAAATATCTACACACACACACACACACACACACACACACACACTGTGTTCACACGGGATCAGGTCATATTCTGGGAGCCTTTTACAGACGGTACACGTTACCGATGTCGTGTGGTAATGATGACTGACACAGTACATATGGATGGCACTAAAGTATCGAGTCATTTTAACATTTAAACTAATCCCATCCGAATGGGGCTGAACACTGGAACGCAACGAGACTTTGTGACAAGCTCACAAACAACAAACGCACAGTGACAAGATGGCGTGAAGAAGCTGTTTCTCCTCGCGTCATTAAAAGACAACAGCTAAAACATTTGAATCATGTTCAGGTGACAAACTAGTATTGTTCAGTGTGTGTGTGTGTGTGTGTCACTGGCTCCACTCCCTCATGTTTCCACACCTCCATTTATCACCTCATATCTGCAATTTTCCCGGTCACGTCAACGGATCCTAAAATGATCGGTATGCTCCTACATTAACAGCAAATGCAGTTCGCTCACACACACGCACACACACACACACACTCCACCTACGCACGCTGTGTGAACACACAAACCCAGGTCCTATTCTCCACCATATAATAACGTGACGCCGGTTCTCTTTTGTTTTTTTACCGTGATGAAAGACAGCGGTGGCGTACTGGGGCGACCGACTGGGTTTGATACGGACTCCTGCGCGAAAAAACGCCGCGACCACATACGGCGCTATCTACCTAGAAGGCCGGCGACACGTAGGAATCATTTCCTGGCAGCGCACTGTAGCAGAGAAAAAGTGGATGCGAGAACTTTTTGGAAACGGGTTTAAGTTCTTCTAACGTCACAAAGATTCCCCCTCACCACACACACACACACACACAAACACAAACAGAGCGTCTGCTGTTGATTTTCTTGCCAGTTGTCATACTGAAATGACAATCTCTTCCTGTCAGTGCAGCCGCCACGTAGGAGGTGAAGGGGGAAAGTGTAAAGATGACTAAGTTGTGTGAAAATTTAAGCTACAGAAGGAACCTGGCTAAAAACTTTTTTTAAACCTTCACCACCGTCTCATCCAGAAAACAACACTTGCGCCCTCTACTTTGGCCAACACATGGGATGCTGAACAGAAGGCCCCTGTGCCCTCTCTGGGGACACTAACCCTACCTCTCTGTGTGTGTTTGCGTGCCAGCCATCTCCCCGCTGGTCTGAATAATTAACTCGGGCCTGTTTATCCTCTGGGCTTCTTCACATTTACTGGACCATTTACTCGCCCTTTTTGCTTCCTTCAGCTTTTCGCCTTAAAGTGGCGTCGACCGTGTCGTTGACTCTTCTAGAACACACACAGAAGCACGCGGCAACACGTACTTTCTCCTGTTTGGGGGGTGTGAAAGTCGCGGTTTGAGGCAGCCCACGTCGTTTCGAGATGAAAACACTGAAAGACGAGGTGATGGACGGTGTCTCCGGTACGTTCCGAGTTACCCCGCTGAAGGGGATTTCTGCTCATTGTTGAAATCCGAGTGTGAGTGACGGTCGCAGGAACTGAGACAATAACACAGACAGAAACCTTGTTCAACAGAAATGACAAATGGAAAAAGCAGTTGATTTGTCACCATATCATCACTACGTTATACACAGCATGTTCTAGATTCTATTCTATTTGTGACCTCACAGACGAGAGGGGTTGTGAGTCCATGTTTTATTGACGTGAAGACTCGTGAGCCGACGGTTTTGTTTCTGGCAGCCTGCTCATCTGCATTCACACTCCAGGCAGCTGGAAGAGACTGACGCAGGCAGGAAGGTTGTGTGGTCAGAAATTAGAGGGCACCGTTTAAAACGTGCTCGAGAATCGCCGGAGGGGAATGCTCCAGACACACGGCGCGTGAACATTAAACCGTATGCTATGTTAGCACGTAGCTTTGCAGTGTGAACGTTGAATCAAACACGTGACTTTCAACTTGTATTTTAAGTTTGTGCTGCATGACTCTGGCCTCTCATTCTGCCTCCATGAACACGGCTCGACAAACTGCATCTCTCGTACATTGTACAAGGACACAGCGCAGCAGCCATTACTGAGCCATCTCCGGCTCTGGTTTCACTTCCCATTAGCCATTCAGAGCCATGACAATACCCAGGGGGGAGACAGCGTAGCCCTGGCTTTTCCCCTCTGCCAAGGCCCTCGCATTAGTCAGTCCTCTCTTTTTCTCTCACCACACACACACACACACACACACACCTCTAGACGCCGTGTGTGTGTCAAGATATTCTTCATGCGGTATGTCCAGAATAAGGACCGTGTCTGCTTTTTCTTGTTTTGACAAACGCCGCGCACACACATACACACACACACACACACCTTGACAGAGAGGACGCCGATATTAGCACACCAGGAACCTCAGTGGAAGAGAGATCATGTTTCGAATCAGAAACTCAGAAATAATACTGAAACTGCAGGTATGGTGAAGTACAAGTACACGTGTGAGTGTTCTGTGTTCGCCGGTTGACGTGAAACTGAATGGGGCTAATTTAATATTTAATGTGATGATAACTCTGTGTGCCTGGGATATTGCTGCTGTGATTGGGTTTGCTGTGGCTCCTCCGGTCCCAGAGCTCATCCTCACCTCAATCCTGCCCTGAGTTCCTGCGCCCCCCCCCCGGCGCTGGTTCCAGATTAACCATCAATCCCATTTTTATGCTACTGGCTCAGACAGTCCACCAATGAGGCAGCAGAATGGGGAGGAACATGGTCGTGGATTGGCTCACGGGGGGAGAGGGGGGAGGCTCCGTTGAGCCGTCCCCTAACAACAGCAGCGTGCTGTGAAATGAGTGAGAGACAGACGATCCACTCATCCTGTTCTGCCCTTTTTCTGCGATCCAGCTCCACCCCTCCCCTCTTGAGCCAGTGACCCCCCGCACCAACACCACCTCTCTCTGCATCTCTGCTGGACACTTGCTCCATCCTTGAAACAGTGCGATGTCCTCTCCCCTTCCCTCCCTCAGCTGTCAGCCTGCTTATGAGTGCTGACTCTCGCTTGCAGCGACGCTGAACAGAGTTCTGCACGCACATGCGTTCGCCTGATGCACAGGGGGGGTTGGCGGGGGGGCGGTCTAGTTCATGGTGGAAGCAAAGAAATTACACACTGTGCTGCACACACTCACACAGACGTGCATATGTGCATGCGTTGCATTTGCTCACGCGCACACAAGCAGATCAGCCCGGGTTGAACAAGGTCTCCGAGCTGACCTACTTCTGTACCGTCACTCGCAGGCTCTGCAATATAGGCGGCTGTTCGCACGATGTGGAGGTTTTAGGATACGGAGGAGGCTTCCGACATCTCCTTCACCGTCTTTTTCCTCCGATTGAGGCGACACGGCACCAGAAAAGAAGACTTTGTATGGGTTTATGAGAACGGAATTTTTTAGAGAAAGAAAAAGCTGGAGAGGAAGAAACCATTGGAATTGTATTTGACTTGCAGCAGCGTTTAGAACGGGATGGATTTGGTAATCTTTTTAATCTATGACAGAGATCCTCTTGGAGCATCTGCATTCAGTGGATGTGACCTTGACGTGCGCTCTGCAGTGCTGCACTTAAAGCACTTCCACTTCCAACACAACATTCTCATTCACGTCGCTGGTGGGTATTTTTCTCTGGAGTGAAACACACGCACAAAGCACCTCCAGCACCAACGAGCAGGTTCTGGCCTCGGGCTGCACCTCAGATCACAGCTTCATGGGTTTGGTCAAATATGGAACAATGGAACAATCCCGTGTTTGCTGATGGAGCTAATGAAATGGACCTACATGGAAAGAGCCTGTTTTCAAATTCAAAAGTTTGATTTCCTACTAGTTACTTGTTCTCCAACGGTGCGTGACATTTACAACCGGCGAGCACCAAATGTGTTCGATTTTTTTCCTTTCCCTGCTTGTTTTTGTTGTAAGAGTCAGGTAATAAAATCCTTTGCAGCCTCCACCTCTTGGCAGATGAGTCAAAAAGTTAATACAAGACACTGTTCTATTACTTTTTTAAAAAAAAAAAGCTAAGTGTGTGGCACAAAGAGTTTCAGGTGATTTCCAGTCGTAATTACAAATCAAAGCAGTGTAACGTTACAGTGCAGCTGTGGCGTTTCCTTTTTTTCCCCTTTTCATTAAACTAAGCTTTGACCGGGTTGGTTCATTCTGCCCGTTTGAATTCACCCTCAGGTGAATGTGGGAACATGAGGTGCTTCCCGGACACACAAAAGGCCTCATCTCACACACACACACACCAACCACTGCGCGCACACAGAGGCAGAGCAAGCCCACTGAGGAGGAAGTATGTGCCCATTGTCAGGCGTCTCATAAGCCCCCCCCCTCCACGCACACACACCCTCCACCCCCACCACCCCAGCTCTTACAGCCCCGACAATAGCTGCAATGATAACACCTTCCAGCCAGGGAGATACGCAAAGAGAGGGAGAAGGTGCAGAACGGGGAGGGAAAGGAGAAGGAAGCTACGTGTCACAGCGGCGATGACTGCGATTGGACCGTTCACGTCACTATCAGCGACGGGACTTCAGTGTTTAACGAGAAAATAGAACCAAGGAAAAGGTGATTTTTGAGGGACAACGTAAGCGGAAAATGATGCCAATCTTGTCTGAGTTGCTGCGGTAACAAGATCTGCTCTCTTTCAGTGGTAACAAAAAACACTGATAACAAAAACAAAACAGGGCCGCGAGATTCAGCAGACGCAGATGCGTAGAAGTCCATGGTTCTTCGGGCCTCCGCGTCAGTTTAATACAGAACCATAAATTGGGCTTTAGAAATGAGCTCACAGGGTCACAGGAAGAAAAAAGGGGAAAAAATACAAGAAGCAGATCAAGTCACTGTGCTTGACCAGTTATTGATGTAGAACATCTGGAATCCACACGAAACTCGCTGTCAAGGGATGGACGCTCAGTACGAGGAAGAAGAATCTCTGGTGCTTGGCCGGGAATTCTCCAACGTGTCGTGACGACACATGAACGGTCCACTGGTCTTTACGGCAGCGGCCAGTGGACAGACACATCTGAACACCTCCACCCACAGGTGCAGCAGTTACATCTGGACCTGATGCCAGCGGCTCACTTCAGACTAAAACGTAGATCTCTGATATGGACCGGGGCCACGAGCCGCTCCGGGTCCCCACAATCAACCAGGGTTCACCCTCCCGCCCCCTGAAAGGGGGTGATCAACGAGTTCCACAATAACAATAACAGGCGACAAGTGAATAGAGGATTTACTGCTCTGTGTGTGTGTGTGTGTGTGTGTGTGTGTGTGTGTGTGAGTGATTGACAGGCTGGCCGGGTGTCTGAGGACAAGGAAAACGACAAAGGCTGACGGGTTTTGTTGAGCGTGCAGCCTCGTTTCAAGTGAGAACGCCTCATCTCAGGTTGATACGTCACAAACAGCCCTGCTGAATCACGCCCCCCCAACCCCCGCAGGGTCAGATGTCACTGTTACTACCTCTTGCCATTACCAGCGGCGGCTGATGAGACACGTTTTGTTCAACAATTAGTTGATTCAATTGCATCCCGTACAAACCACATTCCATCAAGGATTAAGAGAAATGGCATTTTCACCCGGCTGAATTAAGAATTCAATATAGGCCGCTCCGCTCTGTATCACCGCCATCATATTTCAACTGTGCTAATCTAATTCCCCGCCATGACCTCTGGGGTATATTAAATGCGTATATAACGTGTAATCTCTCAAACGTTTCGCAGTGGAGATATCCATCTACTGCGGTAAATACACCGTAAAGGCGGACCGACGGCAGATCGAAGTAGCTACAAGAAATTCATCCCCCATAAAAATGAGCTGTGGATAGATTTCAGGGAGCAGCTTGCCAGAACCACAGGAGGGAAACTAAATGATTATATTACAACAACACCGCACCGGCTCGCCAGTCGGAGAGGAGGTGGGACGTTGCAGCAAAGGAAAATTTGAGGGGAGTGTGAGAAAAGACAGACAGATGGGGAGAGTGGATTGTGATTATCAGCACTTTTCTGTTCCCGGAGCTGCTACGAGCAGAATGTGAGCTGTCAATCAGACGGAGCAGTCACGCCGCTGAAAGAGGAGGCCCCTGTGGCCAGGGGGGGGGGGTTAACCAGCAGCAGACTGTTCGGTGGGATAAGATGATCAGTTGGTGTGGTGGTAAACGGGAGCCAGGAAGGGATCCAGACAGGGACTTGGTCAGGAGAACGGATTGGACCGTTGATGTCACGTCTTGTGTGTGTAAACACACGTTGGCCATCGTTCAGACCCATCATCCCAATGGATCCTGTAAACACACTTTTTATAAACCCAGTCTCAGGGTGGAAGAAGAAAATGTGTCGCCCTCTCCTCCGCATCGAGACGGTGAATCGGCAGTGAATCTGTGTCTGTGTGTCTCGTAGCTCCGCCCTAAATCTCGAGGCCCTGTTTTGTTTTTTTTCCAGTTGTCAGTGTTTTTCTTGCGACTGAAATTGAGTGAAATTTGTTACCGCAATAACTTTGACAAAATCTGCATTTTTCACTCACTTTTTTTTTGTCCAAATCGCACGTTAGACGGTTCTATTAGCTCGACATACACAGAACTAACCCACCGTCTCTTACGTCGTACATCCACCATGTAATTTAAGTAATTTAAGTGAAATGTGACTTTTCAGGTTCAATTTACAAACTGTGTCACATTTTAATCTGACGCCTCATTCAACGTTTAACACACCAATTTAGATTTAAAACCTGATTGCACTTTGCACAAGGAACAAATAGCAGGCGGAAGCCGGGAGGGATAAAGACATTTTTATCTTGCAAAACTGAGTTGTAGATAGCTGAAACGGCTGCGAGCAGCCAAAGTGCCGTCACGTGACACAGAGTTTTAATGCTTTATTGATTTAATGCTTTTATAAATAAAACGCTGCAACAGCTCAGGGCTGACAAACGTTCGCCTCGTTGGCAGACGCTGAAACTCAGCCCGTGTGCTCCGAGTGCGCCGCGAATGCTCATTTACAACTCACCTAGACCTCGTAGTGCTACGTCGAAAGCGCAACTCTCTGTATTCTCCAGCGTCCAACATCTTAAGCCCTTTTAAAGCCTGTTTGTGTGTGCTGCTGTAGGACTGCAGATTACACTGCAGCCAGAGAACGCTAGGGAAACAAAGCCAGGGCTTAGGCAGGGGAGGTCCTCCACCCAGGGCCCTGTAGCGTCGACTCCGGAGTCCGTTTCCTGGCACAGCCGCAGTCTGGCACAATAAAGACGAGAGGCAATTAAGAAATGATTTTCACCTCTCGGTTTGGGACAAAGCCCTCGTACCTCAGCACGTCCTCTTGTGCTTACATCAGGGAAAAGTATCTGAGGTGACGCAGAGAAACACGACAAGAGCCGAGGGAGGGAGGGGGCAGAGAGGTGAGAGGAGAAAAGGGCCGATAACGTGCAAAAAGCCAGTGCACGTTGGTTTATAATGGCGCCGTAAAGTGGGGACGAAGAATGAGGGTGATGCATGAGAGGCAATTAGATGGCGACAGTGCAGCGAGGAACCCACATCAGAGAGCGGCGCCCATGTGACCGCTGCAGACCGCTCCAGGCGCTGAAACATTACATCAGGCTTTGAAGGAGGCCACGTCTCTGCCGATCTGGATAATCCAGAAGAAGTCGGAGTGGTCAGAGAAGTAGGAGAGCATCTGCGGCACCTCATCAAATTAAGAGTGCACATTTGCCTCTTTGTGGTCCAGCACCTCGTCCAACTCTTCTCTAGGATGTTGGTGTTTTTTTTTTTTAATAAATATTTGATTACAAATAACTGATGATTGTAAATGCTTATTTTTAGTCAAATATTTGTTCAGTTGACGGAATGTGAAAGACGGCGCATCACTTCTCGGCGTAGGCGCGACAGACAGGAATTAAAACCAGATTGTTAAAAAAAAAAAACTGAAATGACGGAGAGGTATGAGTAATATGAAATTCCACTCTTGATTTCAGTGACTAGATGGTGAGGTCAAACTGAAAATAAAGTGAGAATAGCAAGTACTGTCAGGAAATGGGACATTTGTGAAACGTGTGTGCGTTATTGGAAATTACTAAAGCGGCGTCACAATGACTCAACGTGCTGATGTGTGTTCATCGGTGTGGGCAATGGCACTTTTTATGTGCTCCCTTCACCCTTTGTGTTACAAATAAATTCTCCAATTCCCTTCACAGAAATCAGAAGTAGAAAAAAAAAAAAAAAACAGTTGGACACAACGCTCCCTTCCTCCTCAACCACCTTTTCTCAGACTCCCGGCGCCACGTTTCACCTCCGTGACTCACGCCACGGCCAGAGATTCCCAGAATGCAGCCAGATGCCTCCACAACTTCATCTACGCCCTCATGAGCCGGTTCCGAAATACAAAAAAAAAAAAGAAGAAGAAGAAGACATGTCTCACCCGCTCGTGCACTTTTCTGGCACGTCGGTTTCTACAGAAACCCGGGGGTGGGAGGTCTGAGCAGCGACGCTCAGTGTGGAGTTATTGTGAACATGATCAGTTAAGGACGAGGATATTCCACATGAGATGGTGCCTAATTTGATTATCTCTACCCTCTCTCTCGCATTTCTTCTCCTTGAAAATCACAGGTTCTGATCCCCCCCCCTCCTCCTCCTCCTCCTCCTCCAGGGCCTTGTGATGTTTGATCCAGGGCCAGAGGAGGTCTTCCACGGATTCACCCCAGACTCCAGCACCCGACCAACGTCTTACTGCCTGGAGGAAATCACGCAGCCAAAAGAATCATAAAAGCCCCCGTCTATTGAGAAGAGGTTAAAAAACGGGAACAATACCTTCCACTCACAATTGGCTTTTCTCTGTAGAAAAGCTTCACAAGCACCTATTGCTCAAACATTCAATAAGTCAAAGAAAACTCCATATCCCTGCAGTGTTGGTCCTACTGTTTAATGCTACTTTCATATATGAGGAGTATGAATAATCCTCTGCATGCTTCACATAATAAGATTAAAATGAGGATTTACAGACACTATTACAACAAAGAATAATGAAAACCAATGTTTGGTTCCAGCAGAAGTACATCTTCGACAGACTGGGCAGGGAGGGGGTTAAATTCAGCAGCTGTGTCACATCAAATCAGAGAGGATTCCAAAGTTTCCTTTGGCGCACCAAATCAAAACAAACCGGATGCAGGAATGCTAAATGTCCAACAAACCACAGACCGAGGGAAGAGAGCTGTGGCGTAACCGCCGGCAACGAGATCGCATCTGTACGCAACCGGATCTCACGGGTGAGCCCCACCCCCGCTGAGACCTCAGGTAAAGTCCAACCTCAAAGACAAGATGGGACAACAGATCATGCCGATCGAGCACTTCGGCTGCACATCTGCGAGGAAATGCAAACAAGCCAGCGCACACACACACACACACTTCAACCACTATCCCATGGAAAGCTCCCTGCACATCTCTGAATAATGGAGTGTAAGAGCCAAGAGGGAGGAGGAGACAGAGTGGAACAGAGGGATAAACCTACTCACTGTTCTGTTACAAGACAGGATGGGGGTGGGCGGCGGTGGTGGTGGTGTGGGGGGGGTCAAGCGTTTCTCGTGGCAGTTGGAGTACGGTGGTGTCAAGCAGATGTAAACAGAACGTGGATACATTCATTCAGCCTCGACCACCTCCCCGTTCTTCCTGTTTTCAAGTGAGTGGAGACGGGAACACACACACACACTCGTCACAGTTGTGCAAGTCCCGTACAACACCCACTGGACACCAGAGCTCATTCGTCAAAAACAAAAACCCCTGACTCAACCCACCTACGTTATCACTCAGCTCCATCAGAGGTGTAGCAGCAGTCGTCCATCGAGCCACTTTACTCAAACAGAAACGGGGGCGCGGGTGCTGCCATCCTGAATGGAAGCCTCCCTCGCCAATGTGGTGCCAAATGCTTGGTGAAAAGGGTTGAATTGGAGAGCTCTCAAACAGCAGGGAGGACACCGATACACATCCAGCACAAACCACTGCTGCCAAACGTGGTGGTTGTGGTGAAACACCTTTAAACGTTTGCGCTGGAAGACGCTGGTGTCGAGATGTCTCTTACCTACAAACTCCTTCTTTGATGTTTTACTGTGAAGAGAGTATTTCAAGGAGAACGAGAGAAGGTAATGATGGATCGATACCGACTGAGCCCCAGATCTGTTGCTTCATCCCGCGAGGCTTAATTCACTGGATGTGTAAAGATGACAGTGTCACTACAGAGGATCAGGTGGGATCGACCACGGGATGAAAATGGAACAAGTGTTTATTAAACCAATGTAGCTGAGATAAAGAGTGGGGAGAGAGCGGGCGGGTGCGGTCAAGTGGTTGTCCGAGAGATGTATATAACGGCCATTAAAAGCTAATGCCACGCTAAGCTACAATCGCCTGCCGATTCAAAAACGGATGAAAAACAAGTTAATGCCTCCCTTTTCAGCTTTGCAGAGATTAAAGGGAAGCAGGGGGGTGAGCTTACGTTTGAAAAGGCACTAGAAGATTATTTTGTGATTTTTCATTTATTTTTTTGAAATGCCTACGGGAAAATATGGTTCATTAAAAAAAGAAAAAAGAAGGCAATTGTCTTTTCAGTGACTTCTATTGCTGAATGTCCTTCATGAGCCTCCGTAAGGCGGCAAGGCCAAACAAAAGACAAAAGAAAAATGTAGATTCAGCTTCATAGAGATCCTGAACGGATAAGCTGTGGCAACCACTCACTTACACACACACACACACACACGGCCTCTTGGGGCCTGACCAGCTGTCTCGCCCCCCCCCCATCCAAACCCACAGGAACTGGGGGAAATAAATCACTCAGCAGAATGAAGACGTGCGCAGAGGAGACACGTGGTGTACGTGACACACACACACACACACCTACATTGGCTTTCCACAACTGCACGATGTCACAACTGCACGAGTACTAAAGCATATGCTGTAAAACACACAAAGTACACACGCCTATGTATACACTGCTGTGTGAAGACAAAAAGGACAGCCACGCCCACTTTCATTTCACACACACACACCTTGCAACGCCGGCCTTAAAATGGTTTATCTCACTTACTGACACCTTCAGACCTTTGCCTGTGTGTGTGTGTGTGTGTGTGTAAAGAGCCAGGGACGGCGCTCAATGCCGGCAGCTGATAAGAGAAAAGGTCACATTGCATAAGAGGAGTTTGTACCGTGGATGTGACATAATGCTGAAGAACAGAGGAGGGAGAGAATAAGACGGAGGAGGGAGAGAGAGACACTGCATCTATGTCGGTGAGTGTGTGTGTGTGTGTGTGTGTGTGTGTGTGCGCGCTGCTGAATTTGGCTACTGAACATCCATCGCTGGCCCAAACTGAAGCAGGCAGCTCACAGAGCGCCTGTGACGCTACCCAACACTCTCACTGGCAACGCAGACTT
>CAAKHB010000222.1:30963-43373 GCA_901007665.1 Aeoliscus strigatus | reverse complement strand
GGTTCAGGCTTTTGTCAGATGAGCTTCATTCATCCAGGAGTAGATTTATTCATCCGGTCTGTGTGAAAGATTACAGGCTTCATACGCTCAACATGCATTATCAGCTATGTACCTGCTAATAACGAATAAATAATGTGTAACACGTCATGTCTCAACAACAATCCACTGTTGGTGGACGAAGGAAGTCCTCTGGAGGTCGTCTGTCAATGTCACTCCACACAGGAAGATTTACAGCAGCCAGTTTGAACATCACTCAGTGAATCAACGTAGCAGTGGTGTCAGTCCAAATTAGACCACATACTCCTTTAGAGCAAATTAAGAATTAATTAACTAGTGATTGTTTTATTTCCACCTTAATTTACATCAATATTGTGAAGAAACTGTAAACCAGTTTCATTATTTCAGTGCATCCATTAACGATTTACACATTAGTAAATCTTGAACAAACTATTACATCAAGTTATCATTTATATTTATACATTTAAAAGTCAATTCATTGGTGGTATTTCAATATTTGCCATGACAAACACTTTCCAAAACTTGTTCTAAACAATCATTTATCACAACCAAACCAGATTCACAAACAATCCAGATGACTAGACTGAACATCAATGAAAGTGACTGTGACTGTTTCATCATCTGCGACGAGTCCACACGATGCAGGTGGACTAGATCCCTGTGTCCTAAGTGGTATCGGGGGGATAGGCCCTGGACGGCTGCTTCTAATTAGGTGGTGTCAGTAACAAGTGCACCCCCAGCCTCCACAGACCATACAGCCAGCGTCAGCGTCAAGCTCAACTGAGCGAGTAATGGAAGCCCAGAGAAAGCAGCATGACCTCACAGCCCCTCCCCTCTGGCGATTCGGCGAATTGGACGAACGCCGGTAACGCCGGTGCCGACGTTTTTTCCGAATGTGTGTGTGTGGTATAGATGCAGGCTCGTAATTCTATCAGCGTGCATGTGTGATGAAGGCCGAGCCCCTGCCACCTGCCCAGGAAACAGTTTAAGGGCAGCATGTGTCAGATGATGACATTAGCACTTCTAATAGACGGACAAAGCTCAAGGTCTACTCATAGGGGGTGTGAGCCCCCTTTGTCAGCTCAGTCTAATTTGTCATGCTCCATGGATCTTCCATTAGAACGCGCTGTTTCAACAACCCCCACCCCCCACTTTCACCGAATTTCAAACTCCAGTCCTCAACTTTATTGAAAATAAGTCACATAAACACGTCTGCGATCGTTCATCGGTGGGAGATCAGTGAAATATATATATACATATACACATTCAAACATACGCACAGAAAGGCACCCCCACGACGGCTAAGTAGCTAAGCAGGGTGCTTAGTAGAACCAACTGCAGGGAGAGGAAAAACAAATAGAGGGGCCACCAGTAAATCACCTCCATCCGCAGCAGCTCACCGGGGATTGGATGGCACTGGGAGGCCCTGTGAGAAACAGCAACCGCAGAGGTGACGGGGGGGCACCCTCGACTGTGACAGTCACCGACATGATGAGTGATATCAGAGAGCCCAAATGTCCTCCAGCTTCTTTTTTTAAGCAAAGGGAAGAGAGCAGGATGGGTGGAGAACAAGGAAAAGACGGGGGCATGGTCACATCTGCACTAGATATGTAACCAGCGTCCCTCCTTTCCACGTTCCTGAGCCCCCACCCCACCCCACAGTGCTCCAATCCCATTAGCCAGAGAAGCAGGAAGCGGGGCGTTTGCCCTTTGACCCATTAGGAATGTTTTCCTCCTCTGTCCCAGCAGACAGTCGGGCCCGTCACACAACCTGGGCTGTGACCTCATGTTCCAGCGATCCACAACAGCATCCGTGCTGAAATCCTCTTTTTATCCATACTGTGGATAGACGCTGTGTTTCAACTCGCATACCTCCATCTTAAACCACAATCTGTTACAGTGAAGACGACAATTCATCACACACAGGCACTGAACGTATCCACGACGTCAATGACTGAAAATGTGCCGCGGTTTACCAGCTAGCAAGCTAATGCTAGCACAGGCCGGGATTCCATCGGTAGGTGATGTCGGTCGTGGTGACAACGGTGTCTCTGATCTGACTCGACTGACGTTTCTACGTCACTAAGATGGACGACGTTGAGGGTGAAGGTGTCCATCGATCCACACACGTTAGTCCGTTTGAGCGAACCAGTTGAGTGTGAGTAGTACTCTTCATTCACGCACACTCAGTCAGTGTGAACGCACTTATGTACTGAAAGTACTGAGTTGAAGTATGGAAGTAGTGTGATTTGAGACACAGCACTGGTCCGAGTCATCCCAGCGTGAACCCTGTGATTTAACAGGTGGCCGTGAAGCCTCTGATAACAGCCTATCTGTCTGTTTGGCTCCTTGCCGGTTACAGGGTGCGTTATGAGCCCATGGTCCTGGGTGAGCTGTCTTTGGTAATGATTGTGAATAGGCTCTCTTCACGGGCCATTACTCTATGGACTCAGCTGAGGCGGCAGGGTAATGCTGACTAATGGGGATGAACTTTTCGACTGATGAATAGTATACCACATTGATGACGCTTTGCAGTGGCTCCTCTCCCCTTTTCCTGCTGATTATTTGTTCATTTCCAAGGCAGTGGCTATTAAAACGGAAACGTACTTGGCGAAGAGCCGCAGATAACCTGGGAGAGGAGAGCGTCTATAAAAATGTAAATCTATTAGCATATACACCAGACAACCACAAATGAGTTGTGGATATGTTCTGTTGCATCAGCAATGTAGGCTGATCTGAGGACTAAATCACACCTTTTTAAACCTTTCATTTTGCTGTATATAATGACAATGAGATTCTTTGCTATGCTACAGTCAACCAGAGTCCCTCCCCTTGTGTCATATCTGATACAGTAACATATCTGGCATGTTATTGTTATAATGTCTGTTTTCCTCTCCCCTCCTTCACTGACCGTTTTTTCATGACACCCTTAGGCACATTTCAGGATGGTTCAGCTTCCTCTTATCATCTATTAGAACCAGATGTGACCCAACCTCTCCCGACCACAGCCCTGTCTCAACTGTTTGCAATAGAAACCAGATGGAGCCAGAGCAGGCCACTGACTCTGCTACAGCCCGTGTGCCAGGACATGTGTTAATTAACTTACACTCACAGATCCCCCCCCCTTAAAACCAGTGTGATCCACTGTCAGACTGATTCTTTGTACTGTATATGGATTCAGGTTCGACTTGGCTGGTGAATACTGCTGTCCTTATTCTGGAGACCCTTGGCCCACACCATTAAGGCCTTTCCTGGCCAAAGATTCCAGGTGCAACTGAACGGCCGATTGGATCTGGGAGCTGGTCGGCGCTAGAAGTCACAGACATTTCTACCGTTCCTACCGTCAATTGCTGATAATGGTTCAGACAGTCGCTAACGTTCGGACGTGATTGTGGCTATGTGACATGCTAACCTTTGGACGGAGGACAAGAGGGTTGTGCTGAAAACTAAACTTCTTATTTAGCCACAACCGTGTCTTCACAACCGTAGCTCGAGATTCTATGCTAACAAAAACACAACAAGAGATGCCAGGGCACATACTGCAGAAATTCTCTGGTGGGTTAGTTGAGCTGTTGCGCTTTTTTCCATTGGAATGCATCTGTTACTGTGGAAAGGACAATTTACGTGAGGTTGTTCAGACCGCTCTCAGCTCGCTGCCTCAGTGTGAACCGTAGGTTGTACATACGTTGTACGTGCAAGATGTTGTAGGACCGTTCTGTTGCGAGTGGATGCGAGTAGTTTCATGTCAGTGTGCTTGAAATCTTTGACCTTTGGGTCTGTATTGGCCTTTACACAGAGGTGTGGATCAGTTCTTAATGCACGTTCACCAAAATGATATTGATTGAATGAAGCAAAGGAGAAAACCAGGTGAACATGACCGATGATAATCATCAAATAGAACACAGGAGGTGTTTGTTTCTGTTTCCTCCGCTCAAACATGAACCATGGCCAGGACCCTCTACTAGCATTTGCTTTTTAATGGAATTACAATCATTTTTCCCATTTCCTGTTACTACCTAAATTGTTGTCTAAGTGCACTGAGGAGCATGTGCCACCTGCTGGTACTGAGGTAAGAGTTACAGGCAGTTCAAATGAATAACTGTTGACATTTGTAAACCGACATTTGCTGCTTTTTTTTCTTAGCAAATTGCTTTCAGTGTAAAAGATCAAAGTTCCCTTGGTGGATATGACAAATGATATGGTTCTTCTGCTCGTTGGCCAATCTTCAGAGGACGAGACGCAGTGGAGGCATCCCATGTGCAGGGTGTTCTCCACCATCCTGGACATCGACCACGTCAAACACCTTAGACCAAAGGGAACTTATCGGAACTCAAGCACCTGGCTGTCTTTTTTTTGGCACTAGGATGGGCTACAACTTAGGCCTATGCCACAAAAAGCATGGTTGTCAAGTCATCTACAAGCAGAACTCCCACTGCTAGTTCCACTGCCCCTTTGAGCCATTGCAGACCAAAGCATTCATTATTCCTTGGTTTCTTTCTGCATTCACCTCCCTCCCCTATGTGAGATCAAGGCCGGTCATGTTGCTGGTATGCTGGGAGTCTCTCCCTTCTCTAATCTCTGTTTACGTGCTGCCTGTGAGCACTCAGCACATAACGGGTTAATCCCAGTCAGCTTCCATCCTGTAGTGAAACGTTCCTTCCTCTCTGACCTTCGGTGACAGGATGACCTTCCATCTTCTATTTCCATATATGCATTCCCACTAATACACTACCATGCCTCAAAAGAACGCGGTCCAGGATGCAGCTGTGCTCGTGCTGAAGAGAGAACTAATGTGATTGAAAGTGTGATTGAGCACAGATAGAAATGTGTTGTGTCTCTCCAGTCTCTGCTTCTACTCTCCGTATCCCAAACTGACCAAAACCCATATGGGTGACATATCATGTGATTAATGAATGACAAGACATATGACATAATACATTGAGAGAATTACAACATAACATGTTACTATACAGCAAATCTGGGCCAACACAAACGGAAACACCAAACAATTCCAGTTTTCCTTTAGTTACCAAATGGTTTCTAAAACAACCATCGACCCATGTCGTTCTACCTCTAGAATCAGCTCCTGTCTATATCTCCTCTGTTAACACTAATGTCATAATAGCATCGCTGCCGTGTCAAAAGTGTTGTGAAACACCTTATCTCAACCCACTGTCAAATGTGTCAAAAGTGTTAGTAGAGTTAAAACTTTTAAAAGTTTCCGTTCTGGTGTGAACAAATACCAGTTTCAGGGGTCCTGCTCATACAGTCAAGTTTTATATCAGTGTATTTCATGTACACAGCAATGTATCTGTTTGTATGTGAGGGATAAACGATTGCACTGGATTCATCTTACAGTGTGACCGGGCCAACAAGATCTCAGGAAAGTTGTCAATGAAACATTATCGTTTGTGCATTTTCACAGCCTTCCTCAGCCCGAGGCCAGAGAAACTCTTCTGCACATTGTGAAGTGAATAAAGTTTCTTGTGTTCCACCACAGTGGGACTGTGTTGTCCAAACAGGACCCTTATTTATCACAGTGGACTCCCTCTGTGTCTCTGTGAAGAGACAGCGCTGTTCATTGGAATGCAGACGCCTCACGTACAGACAGAGACCAGTCAGTATCTACTCTAGGATGGGCTTAACAAAGCAGAGCTCTAAGAGACGCTGTGTCCTGCAGACGGAACTGGGTTGAGATGTTGTGCATGTTGCTCGTGTTGTGAGTCTATTTTGTTTTAAAACGCTACAATTTTCATGAGATCTGTTTTCTTTCATACATTTCTCTGCATGTTCTTGTGTGTATGTGCGGTTCATCGATCACGCTCTAAGCCCAGCAGCCGCCGGTGGTGACGGGTGATGCAGCTCAGTGCCATCTGAACTCAGTGACCTCCAACAGCTGAAAGACAGGGCGGGGGGGGGGGGGGGGGGGGGGATCAGGGCGGAGATTGAGAAGGTTTGTCACATCTCATAGATTGAAAAGACAGCATGAAATATATGAAGGCTGAATGAAAGCCTATTCAAATGATGGGATTTGCTTTTGTGCCATGGGATGAAATCTTTAACTTATGGATTTCTGATCCATAGAGTGAAAATGTGATTTCTAAATCATCAAAACCTCAAAGGTTCTGTTGGTTCCTTTGGACAAGAAGTGGCTGTGCCACCACCACTGTGAAGAAATGTGCCCGCTCATGTTTCGGAGTCTTCCTGCTGCGGTGAACCACAGAGACGGCCCCCCCGTGGCCCTCATACCGCCCAGCACTGTGTAACGCAGCGGAATTGAGATGAATGTACACAAAGGAATCACAATCACAGACAATCACTGATTCCGTTTCCAATGACCACTCTGAGCCAACGCACAGCAAACACCGAACCCGACGCTGACACGGTTTCAACTCTTTGTCAGTATCATGACGGCTGTGTGATTACATGTCTCCAACAACTCCCACTCCAATCTCCACATCTCACAGGGCTGATTTCCCACAGCGCCAAAAGAAATGCCTGCTGGCTTGTGCACACACCGCAGGAGCTTTAGGTATGCCAGATGTGTGTGAGTGTGTGTGTGTGTGGAGGGGGGGGTACGTCCAGAGCCATGGAGATGTTTTACACAGCAAACACACTGGAATGCTCATTCATGGTACATCTACTGTAAATCAAATAAATTCCTTTCTGTGCTCGTTCTGTGTCCATAGAATGTTTTCCTGCCGTTGGGATTATTACGATGCTGATTTTCAAACCACCAAAGCAAACACTCGCCCTTCCAGTCCCATTCCACTGGTGCAGCCAATCTGGGAGGAAATGAGAGTGCCACATTTAGTTTTGCTGAGCTCAAGATTTTCCACAGTTGCTAAAGAAAGAAACAGCGTCTTAGGACAAAAGGGGAAGTGATGACAGCAGACTCGCTCCAGAGTAAACTTTATGTACTTGAGTCGGCTCCTGCAGAGGAGGATTTCCTCTTGTGCTGCCCGTTCAGGCGATCCTCGGTTGGCGCACGTCGCCTGTGGTGACTGACGGAGAGAGGGAGCGTCCAGAGCAGCAAGTATCCTCCGCTGGTCCACAGATGGTGAACTGCTCAATCCGGCACAGCATGGAAATGAATTTGACATGCAGTAACATTTTAACAGAATGAACAAGCCTGGAGTGTTTCTTCCATGTGAGGGTGAACGGACTGGATGGATGCAGCTGCTCATGTCCTGCATGTTTTTGGGCATTCCGCTAACCCACTTCACAGTCGCACGTTCTTGGCGTTGACGATTGTTTAACATTTACTGTTTTTACTGTTGAAACATCGAGACATGACCTCAGCACTCCTACGTTTACAAAACAACAACGAACTACACCGAAGCCCCAGCCTTTGGGAATGTAATGATATTGCCGCTAAGCTGAGGCCTGAAGCATGATGATGATGATGATGATGATGATGATGATGATGATGCAGCTGTGAGTTCAGTACGGCGTTCATGCTGTCATTTGGAACAATGCAGAAGTAAAGTTAATTTTAAAGTTTTACTCTGAAATGATCTCATTTAAATGTCATATCTGCAGCTGTTCATTTAACTGGAGTCCCCACCAGCCTTTATGGACTGAACCGACGCATACAAATTCATGTACAGTGTCCTTAAGAATATTGCATGAACTTTTCTTTTCTTTCTAAATTTCTCATCCATTCCTGACATTTTTTTTTTTTTGCATTGTCTTGAGAAAACAGACCATGGAAGACCTAAACTGATGTGTGGAGACGTGCAACAATACATAGAAACTATGAAGTAATTACAAATTTGTAACATGGAAATAATGGGGAAAACATCATGTTTTTATTTACTTGTGACATGTTATCATGAAAAGTTCATATCCCTGACAGGCAGAGGGCTGGACGCTGGTATGTCAACACGCGCCTGCAATACTGTTTCAAGTATTTCCTGCAGTTTATTAGCACTCACACTGGTAGTAAAACAAGCAGTTGATAAGCTTTGCAGGAACGTTGCACAAACATTGTCGTCTTGAGGCGCAGACAATGTCTTTTCTGTGTATAATCACTCATCTTCATTCTGTAAATGTCTGGGATTTAAGAATGGGATGTGTAAAACCACAAATTTGCAGTGATTCATCTTTTTAGTGTCGTCTGTGAATATGTTTTTTCCATCACGTAACAAACAGCTGGGTGCAAAATAATGGTCCCTCCGCTTGTATGCTCTGTTTTTGTGTCACACGTCAGCGCTGTTTCCAGCAGCAGAGCAGCTCAGATGCCGCTGCCTGCAGCGAACCAGGATTAAACACAGTTGAACTCTTGCTTACACACACACACACACACACACAGAGTGACGTACAGCAGGGATTGAGGAGTTTGGAACAAATTAAGTACATGCACAGCTTACGTTCACTCAGTCACACTTCCTGGGAGATTCACACATGTAACGGGACGTTTCTCTTGTGGCTTTATCACTGCATGATAAACAACTACTTCAGTTCCAAATATCAACATGTTCTACATCAACATGTCTGTCTAGTGTGGGTGGACATGTTCAGGATGCTGTCTCTTCGTCCTATACGCTCACATTCAGTTTCACTCCTCCCCTTAGTTGTGTTGGCTTCTAAGCTCCATGTTTGTTCGTTGGTTCGTCGTCTCCCGTATGCTCCGTTTACTGATCCCAGCTGTCAAACGGCAGGTCACCCCCCGGACGAGTCCAGATGCTCATACACACAGTGACTTCTTCATCCTTTGCGCCAGAACATGCTGCTGATGTTGACGCTTCTTTGGAAAAGTCCAGTCACCTAAAGCTTTATAGAGAGTTCAAGGGACAGCTGGTCCCAAAAAGTCAAGTCGACCTCTTAAAGGGTCAGGTGGTGAGATCAGTCTGACCCTGTGTGGCTCCAAAGGTTGGCACCAGTACATCAAACTGGATTCAAAGAGTGTAAGAATGATCAATAATGTTCCAGTCACTTGTTAAAATCTCCCTCCAGACTGCAAGATGTACAATATGAAACGTCTGGTGGGACCAGGGGGTCCGGACCTCATGTGTCTGTACATTATATATCAGAGTAGACATAGCTAGAGGCAAGAAAGGAGGAACACATCCATGTAAGGAGCATTTGGACTTGCATGGGAACCCACATGACATCTCTGCTGCCAGTGGCAAGTGGAGACACAGCGTCACTCGATGGTTGTTGGATCCCTGTGGTGTTTTCAGCCAGAAAAGAAGTTCATGTCATTTCAGACCTACAATGAAGTTTCTCAAAGCACCAGAACACGGAGCAACTCCAGGAGAGAGACTCCAGAACTATAGTTTTTAATGAAACAGTCATACAAATTCATACATAACTTATTATTATTACTTAAAACATTTGAACATGCTGCTAAAAAGGTTACTGACATAAGTTCCTCTGTGAACAGAATCCAGAAGGTCTTCATGATTCCAGTTTACATCCTCCACAGGTGAAACGTTCCCTTAGAGCACCGTGGTCGGTGAACTGGTGCTGGCTGCCTCTGACACGGACGGATGAGTTTCTGATGGTGGATTTATACATGGTGACATGTTCTTTGACTGTCAAACACTTGTGTTACTTCAGCTGAGCTCACGTCTACCAGACGTCACAATCTGACACCCTCATCAGGAGGCTCCTGGTCTCTGCTGCAGCTCTGGTTCAGATGAAAAGAGAGAAGAACGGAGGGAGGGACAGAGTGTCTTGTTTCCCCTTTGCCAGCAGAGGAAATACTGTTGGAGAAGGGGTGTGGGAACGCCGAAGCCAGCAGCTCGGGCTCAGCGGGGCGCTGAAGGCCTCCTTGGCAGGATGCAAGCAAAGGGGATTGTGGGAAATTACACGGGATTAGAGCAGGCGTCTAATGCCCTCATACAGCGGGACATTTTCATCAAGGAACAGGAAGGAAGAACAAATAGAGAGAGAGAGAGAAGCAGCATTCAAGCCTTTTTTCTGGAGAAAAGTTTCTTTCTTTTCATCTGTGTGCTGTTTTGCAAGCTGGCACATTTTGAGATGCTCACACACAGAAAGAGAGAGAGAGAGAGAGAACTGAAACATGGGAGGTACCATGGGTGCTGACGGGTCTAAATCCTGCTTTTTAAACTGATACGTGGTCGCTGGCAGCTCACCTTGACTTGCCCTCGTCCCTCCATCCCTCCACGCTGCTCTGTAAGTTCTTTAACTCCTGGGGACACAGTGTTTGTAGCACAGTTTCCCCCCATGATGGCATGGATCAGTAAAAGAAACAAAAATAACTCTTTATTTATCCTTCCTCTTCCCTTGGCTGTCTACTTTAGGCTGTATTTAATGCTCGCTTGTCAGTGACAGACAGGATGATATGATTGTTAATTTGTTTTTAGTGACCGTGCCCGTTTCAGCAGCAGCCGTCATTCAGGGAGCAGTGGCCGATCCAGCCTGTTTTCACGGTCTTTTGTGTTGCTGTGACCTTTCAGTGTCCATTGTGGAAGAGCGCTGAGATGTCACGGTGCCTTCTCCTCCTGTGAGCTGTCTCGTCTGTCGGGTGAACCCGTCCATAAAAGTGACAACATCTTCGCTGACAGTTTGTAAAACGAGACGGGTTTATGGCCACTTTGTTCATCCAGATCAGGACAGACAGAGGAGTAAGAATACTTTGATTTGGAAAGCTACAAACAAGAAGCCAATGTCCTTATACAGCAAAGTAAAAGCCTTTTTTTAATATTTGGGTTGCCAGGTGCTGCCCTCTCTGGCATGCAGGTCGCCTTTGACTGGTCGGGGCCTTTTTTCTTCTGTTCAATGCTGTGGGAGAAGCCGCAGTCGTTCCTGGACCTTTACATGCCCATTAAATACGGCTTAAACCGTGCCCGTATAGACATGACTGCTTTGTGAAATTAGTCGTGGAGGCATAATTGCAAGGTCACCGTGTGTTATTGTGTGCAATCTGATGAAAAATCCTTCATTTCAGGCCAGCCACTAAGTAATGAGACGTCAGACCTTGAAGAAAGAACGGTTTAACAAGGCTTTGTGGACGGCATAGCAACACTACTAGGAATTGGTGTTACGGTTTTATTCATTCACCACACATGAGAAGTGGATGCAGGGGCAGAAGCAAACACAGGAACATCATCAAGTCAAGACTAATGTCAGCTGACGTCCATTGAAACCATCCACCTGTACGACTGTCAACGTGTTGACGACTCTTTGTTTTATGACATGATGCTCCATCACTTTTATCCACAAAGGAGGAACGTCGAGCTCGTGCGTTCAGCTGTATTTATTGTAGAAACTTCACAATAAAAGCACGGTTACTCAAGTATGCGACATAGTCAGAGCTGGACATGTGACTGCTGTTAACAATGGAATCGTAGTGAGACTATTTTGATTATTTTGTCAAATTGGCCTCACCTTTGATTGGTTGGATTCCTGGCTGTTTCATTTTGTGCATGCTCTCCCTGTGTCTGTGTGGGTTCTCTCCGGGTACTCCACCTCCCGAGCATGCCAGGTTAATAAGTGACTCTAAATTGCCCGCAGGTGTGAATGTGATTGTCTTGACACTCATCCCCTCCATCACTCGCCCACGGACAGCTGGGACTGTGACCCTCAGCAGGAACAGATTCTATCTGAAGTCCAACACTGAAAATGTCCCCCATGTTGAGAGGGTGACGTGCACACGGTGATGAATAATCCCCCAGATAACTCCTCCTTTTGAGGAGACAGACCACAGGCTTCGTTGGGATGGTGAACTTAACTTTCAGCAGACAGTAGAAAGAAAACACAGAGTGCAGTTAAAGTGTGTGGTCGTATTTGTGCGTCTTTATTTGGGTATTTCCCTTCATGACGTGTGTCTTCTCGTCACTGCAGTAGCTCGCTTTCCCCTGAAAGGCTGTTTGGCAACAGTCCAAGCAGGGTATCAAGTGTAAAGGGCCATAAAATAAATACGGTAATTTGAGAAATGTTTGGCCCTGCCAAGGTTCACGGTGCCACTGGAGCAGTGTCAACAGTTTTAATCTAGAACATACCCCACCATTCATCAACACCCCCGCTGACATTTGGGGGAGTTTCACACTTTCGAATCAAACGTGTTATATGTTGCTTTGCATTGCTGCTTTTGCTGTGCAACAGTCTGAGAACAGGAAGTGACACATTCAGCAGTGACTCTGCGGAGAATGAAGCTAAGGAAGACGAGTGGAGAAACATCCTCCAGCAGACGGCGGGTCCAGCTGCCTGTGATTAACTCAGGCAAAAGTCGGCAGAGACCGTATTAGCAGGGAGTTTCAAAGGGTGGCAGTGGAAGAAACCATGACAATAGTTGTCACAGTGACTTCACACACAGCTACCGGGGAGTGCACCCAGTACGCAGCTGGTCGGGTGAAAAATCAACAGGGTCACAGCTGCCAAGTTGTTTGCAAACCCTGACAACAGCCGGACTGCAGAAACAG